>CM046453.1:76237076-76354576 GCA_025506515.1 Flaveria trinervia
CCAATTTCATAAACCAAATGGAATAATTGATTATCTAATGGAATTTCAATTTCAATTATATTAAAATCCTTTAAATTTTTGTATACCAAACACACTCTAAACTTTTAATATGAATAACCCGAAAATTTATGTTTGTTTTATGGTTTTGTTTAATATGCTTGACATGTGATCAAAGTAGATAAGATAGAATGAAAAGTTGATAATAAAACAACACATAAAACAACACACAAGCCACTGGAATAAATATCCACCTATGTAAATTCATATTATGATTTATTATGGCTATAAATGAATCAAACAATACTTGTTAATCTTTGTTCAGTAACAGTTTGAAAGTGTTCACGATAGTTTACGAACATATAACCAAACGAAAGTTTTTCTTTCTTTTGTGTGTTGATTCATTAGGAAATTGAGCTTGTTAATAAACACAAACAAACATATTACCGAAAGTTAACGAACATGAACAATTATAAAGTAAAAATTTTAGGCTTATTAAAAATTGTCAAATATATAAAGATTGGGTAGATTAATTAAAATACAAATTTACAAAGTATATAAATATTTAATGAACGAATGATCATGGACGTATGTAAACAAACACCTTACTAAAAATGTGACATCTGTTCATGTACGTTCATTTAACTAAGCAAAATGGTTTCTTGTTCATTTTCGCTTATTTAGTAAACGAACTAAGATAAAGAACTTCTCGGCAGATGGTTATAAACCGTTCACTAAACGTTCAGATCGTTTAGAGCTCTTGATATAAGAAATAAATGAGTGAATTGTACAACTAGAAGAGGGAAGTTTCTTCTGAATCCCTTCACCCTGGGCTTGGGACTTTTATTTTCAAAGACCATAACAATTTTACAAGTAATAACATGAATTTGGAGTGGATTGTTGATAATAAGGTTGGGGAGGCGGCGGCAGCATCATTGGTCCATAAGGATGGTGTCCGTAAGGATATAACATTTAGCTTAACACACACCACTACGATGACAAATCAAACAGACTTGCCTTGATTAGCGTATCGGATATAACATTTACCTAGGTACATATCATCCCAAGTCGAGGTCTCACACTCGGTTCTCAACCTTCCACATGCTTCTGAAAGACAATCACGACAATCACTTAAAACTCAAATCTTGTACACATTGTGCCACACCTCTATGCTCCCAAAATCACCCCTACGAAAGTATTCTCCGTTCCCACCCACTAGATGTGCCAACGCACCTTCTATACGGTTCAACACATCCGAATTATAGCTGATCGAAGGGCCACATCTCCTACACACCTCTATCTTGTCTAGGGCCCAGAAAAATGATGTATTATCATACTTGACAAAACATCCTTCCAACTGTATTTCACCACCTATGGATGTAGGACAAGCGGTCTGAGTTGACTTATAGCGCTATCAACACAATCTTTGCAACTGGGAGAGCTAAGGTCGCCTCTACATTGGAAGAGGCCGTACACAACATCACTTTGCGGGGAGGTTTCAAATTTGTTAGAGTCTGCGGTACAAACCGCTAGAAGGGGAATATGAAGGATATTATGGGGAATGAAAGAGAGAAACTTGTAACATTTCTAGGGAATATTCAATTCTCCAGTGACCTGGGACAACTTGTGAGTCATACACACATCAAATACCAAAGTTAAGTAATATTTATTTTCTCAAAATTATATTCACACAATGACACAAATGATGTGCTTTATATTTGGATTTTTTAGTCTCTATTATTGTTTCCATTAAGTACTAAAGATAAGTAATATTATTTTCTAAAACTCTATTCATACAACGATACAAATGTTGCGCTTTATATTTATATATTCTTTATTCTTTTAACTACATATTATTCCTCTATAATTTAAAATTATATGCAATATTAAGACTCCCGTGTTATAAGGGTGGCGTAAAAAACTAACGTTGAAATGTTGACTTGAACCTACATGTTAAAGGAGGCATTGATAATATACGTAAAATTTATATAAAACCGAAATGTGTAAGTAGTTAACATCATTTAAAACTTTAAATAAATAAACAATCGCAGAGATGTGTGTTGAGGTGAGGAGTTGATAACATTTGGATTTTATGCAAAACAACGTTGCCATAAAAAAACTCACGTCACAACGTTAATAAAAGATAGGGACACCGCAACAGATAAAAACGTGGATTAAAATAAACACATACAAATGTTGGATTTTATAAAAATTCATATCTTAAGAGTTGTTTAAAACAAAAGAGAAGAGCATATAAAAATATTGAAACGTTGAACGCTTGTATTTATGCTTTGATGCACAAATTTGTTTTAAATGAAATTCATATTGAAACGTAGATAAATACGTCGTAGTGGTATAAAACTTCAAAAGAAATTCACATTGAAATTGAAACGTATGTAAATACGCCGTAATGGTATAAAACTTCTAAAGAAATTCACATTGAAACGTAGATAACGGTATAAAACTTCCAAAGAAAAACATTGAATTTTATATGTTATGAGAGGGGGGAAAAACAAAAATAATGCTAAGTGTGTCAAAAATAATCAAATCCATATTTAACCATAGGGTATAAAACGTATCAATGCCTACATTTGAGGGGGGCTAGAAGATAAGTTTTGAGGGTTCATAATGAGAATCTTAAGAATTTCTAAGCAATACATACTTTTACCTTATGCATCATTGGTACCAATATGGTAATTTATTGTATATATAATATTTTACAAATACTTAAATAAATATCTATTTATATCTACATTGTTATAAAAATTACATATTGTTTCAACTTCCTTTTAACATGGGGATTTACAGTAAGTTTGAGCGTTAATTTTTCGTAGACTTTACGTCCATGTGATTATATTGCATTTGCAAAACTAGAATGAATGATTAGTGGGTGATATCACAACTTTGTTTAATAACCGCTTTAATTTGTAAATGTTACTTTTTTATTTCAGTCAAGGAAAAGATAACATTATAGCTAATTGTTTTCTCTACTACTGTGACAACCCTAGATTAAAAAATCTTAGGTTTCATATAATTGAGCCACACCTAGGTTAAATATATATATATCTATTACATGCATAAACGTATGAATGCTTTCATTGTTTTTTTACATAAGTATATTGTTCACTTGTAATATACATATATATACGTATACGTACGCATGGTCGCATGCATACCTTTTTACGTGTGCATGAACCATCTTTATTATAAGAAACATATACACATGCATATTATATATGTTTTACTCATGCATATGTCATCTCTTGTTGAAATATATATGTGTATTATGTGTTATATGTATATACTATGCGATGCACGTATGCGTGATTGCATGCATATATAATTTACGTGTGCATGTATTCATAAGCAACAATTCTTTGATATTGAACCATATATGATTAAGATACATCCATAAACAACATCAAACAAACACCAAAACACAACCCAACCAAACACCATAAGTACAAGTTAACATCAAGGGAACTTGACATCAACACAAATCTAAACAAATCCCTTACACTTAAACCCCAAACCAAAGTACTATCTAAAATCACGAAAGTTCATTAAGCACCCTTAATCACCGATTTAATAAACCAATCATTAGTTAATCTCATAATGATTGCTTGGTGACTCATGCACCTCTCCATCGCCACCTAGCTCTCCAAGACACCAAGCATGTTCTTGTAGATGCCACTTGTAAGCCTAGAACCCTAGAGGTCATGATGATACCTTGTTGACAGCCGATTTCATTCCCTTTAATTGAAGCTCTCGGATTGAATGTAACACACCCCAAAAACACCCCTCGATCGCACACCACTACCAACATCTCCACTCTCGGTCACCATACTCCTCACCTCCCGAACACCACACACCACCACCTTAACCGCATATCCTCGGATTTACCTTTGAAACACCAACATCACGAACCACCACCTATAGCCATCACTACCACTATCGTATACTTGGTTCTTGTAACAAGCATATCTCTCGGTTTCATAAGCAAGTAACAACCAAAGGTAAGCTAAACTTGTATGTCAACATATAGATATATATGTATGACATATGTGTTTAACCAACACATATAATCAAAAGAATTATATGTGAACATATTACAAAAAGTTTTTACATCATAAAGGCATATAAAGATTGTGGGAACAAACATTGTTCCAAATTTTTAAAGAAAGACATAATCTAGAAATAAGCAATAAATATAAATAAATTCTATAAAATTCTAATAAATTCACCAAATGATCCTTTTGGAGTACTAAGGTCCCTGGAATTATTTCAGAATTTATCCTTTGTTATGATTGAAATATGAATTTTTACATGTTCTGTAGTGAAAAATCAGAATAAATACTTAAATAGCATAATAAAATCTGAGAAAATCATGGATAAATTGATAAATCCAAACCTACAGAATGTATAAATTTAATATTTTTGGAGCTATATAGCTATTTTTGTGAAGAAATGGGATTATTGTAAAAATTACAGAAACTAATCTGTTATGTGTAGACTTTGATAAATTTATAAGAAGTTCTAATTATTATGATGAACCCTCTGTAAAATTTTGGGAATTTATGGACTACGGAAACTATTTTGGCAATTTATGATGACTTTATAACAATTATAGAAAATAATCTGTAATTTCTTGGAAATAAGAAATTAACGTGATATTCCAGATTAATAAACCTATTTGTTATAAAAATTTCAAAATCTATTGAGGTACTGAAAATTTTGAAGAAAGTAGTTAAGTTTTCTAAACTATAAAATTCTTTTGTTTATAGGTTACTATTTGGAGTAAAGGTGAGTTTCATGGCCCATTTTGTTTTTATCAAAGTTTTGGGGAAAGAAAAAAGCATATAATTTATGAATGATGTATTATTACTGAAATTTATGTTACAACCATTAGTTCGGATGTGGAACCGTTAGATAACATTGGTAGCGCTACTTAGGAGATATCTCCTGCATTAACAGAATGAGTGTTATAATGCTATGTTATCTGATTTATGAGAATATGATATGACAGATATGGATAATCTGATTACTATGTAAGGTTTGGTTGTATATATAATGCATCAATATTATCTGTTTAATAAACCTGTGAAGCTCACCAACTTTGTGTTGACTATTTTTGGTATGCTTTTTCAGGAATTCATCATGACTAACAACCTAACGTTCTCCTTTGATGTTTTTAATGGCTGGGGTGAAGTTGTAGGAAAAGTTTGTGTGAACCTAACTGTGAACCTGTATGACTTCAGTGTGTCGGTGGATGCTCACTTCCATCGTCTCTGAAGATGTAGTTGTTAAAACTTTATGATGTAATAGGATTATGTAATTTCAAATTTTGACTATTATGATTTTATGTAATCCTAACTTTAATATTATGTTATGAAATATGTATGTTTATGTGTTGTTTATTAATTAGTATTTGACAATGAGTTCTGAACAATCAAGTCACTCCCTAAGTATCTCACGCTTCCGCCGGGATGTGACAGGTTGGTATCAGAGCCATTGGTTATAGAGAATTAGGTACCATAAAAATACCTAGACTATAACCATAAGCTCAAATCTGTATAATTATGTGTATATATATGATTTTGTGTATTATGATTCCATGTATTAAAGTATGTTTCATGCAGAGAACTTATAATATGTATAAAAATAGATAACTAACTATTGAATTCAAATCATGAAAGGATTTGTTTTGCAGCCATGAGTACCGATAACAAATTTTGTGAGACTGACTCATCCGAATACTCGGATTATAATGATCACAAGGACTTACTGAACCTAAACCTCAGCAAATTCTAGAACCTTTTCCAACCAAAGGAGAAGATAATCCCGAACCTAAATTTTATGTCCGTCGTGCACCTGTAATGGTAGGAGGATATACCATTAAAACTCCTAGGAAAAGGGTACGACCCCGGAAACAAATTTAAGACCAAGCAATACAAAGGCAAGGAGATACAAGAAACTAACTCCCTCGAAACGAAGAAGAAAGTAAAGCTAAGAGAAAAGGTGGATGAAGATCAAAACACAGTCACTCAACAACCCTTAAACAGCTAAGAAAATTCAACAAGAAATCAGGAATATTCAGAAAGATGTTAAGGAATTGAAAGCACCTACAGGAAACATCTTCTCAAGAATATGGAAATGGGTGCAGGGAAATTAGAAGCTAACTTTTGATGTGAAATCTTTAAATAAGAACTTAAATGAAAAATATCTTTTATGTTTGAAGCTATTACTTGTTTATGTGTTAAGTAGGATGTTGTTAAGAATCTAAAATTCTTCTTAATATTTACTATAATTAATTATAGAAAAGCATGCCGCCAAGAAGAGACACACAGCCCGTAAGAAGAACGGCGCGAAGAGGACGACCTAGAACCAGACTTGGGGAAGAAACCCCTATAAACCCAAACACCAATGAAGATGAGAGGATCACACGGATAGTAGCACAACAATTAGAAGCTGCCATACCCACACTAGTAACTCAGCTCCAACAAAACCTAAATCTCGGAACAACAACACCAGGTAATGAGATACCCATGGATGATACCATGAGGGAACAACCAGAAAAGGAAGCTATAATAGAAGAGGATGCTCCTACAAAGCTTTTATGTCCTGTAGACCTCGAGAATTTGATGGTAAAGGCGGAGCAGTACAGGCCTTACGCTGGTTAGATGAAATGGAGTCAACTCTGGAAATCAGCAAATGTGCCAATAAAACAGAACCTTGTTTGCTTCACACTCACTAAAGGGAGAAGCACAATCCTGGTGGAAGTTGGAAATGACCATCAAAGGTAGGCACGTTATGAATAAATTAAGTTGGGAAGAATTCAGGAATTTGATTATAGAAAAATACTGCCCTTATAATGAAATAGAAAAGTTAGAAACTGAGTTTCTAGCTTTAGAGATGAAAGGAGCAGCATATCGGGAATATACCGACAGGTATAATGAACTCTCGAGTTAGTACCACACCTAGTAACCCCAGAATCAAAAAGAATAGGAAGATATATTTGGGGACTAGTGCCACAAATAAGGGGATTAGTAAAATCAGCTAGGCCTAAAACTTTTCAAGATACTGTAAGTTTATCAGGAAGTTTGACAGATGAAATGATAAGAAATGGATCGTTAAATAACCCCAGATCCGGAGAAAAGAGAAAGTGGAATAATGATAACACAGGGGAAAGATTTAGGGGAACTCCTCGAACGAGTAGTTACAAACCCCTCGGAACTACCTAGGAATGACACGAGAAAAGAAACCCCAGACAGAAAACCACCATGGTGCAGCACTTGCCAAAGATACCATCAAGGCAATTGTGCGATGGTAATCTGTTACAACTGCAAGAAAAAGGGGCATATATCCCGAGACTGCAAAAACCCTGCAAACCAAAACCAATCTGCTATCAATGTGGGAATGAAAATCATCGCCGAAACGAATGTCCGCAGCTGAAGGGAAGAGCACCAGTTAATCAGAACAACCCTCGGGGAAGAGCATTCATAATGCAGGCAGAAGAAGCGCGACATGAACCAGAAGTTGTCACGGGTACGTTCCCTGTAAACAACCAGTATGCTACTGTGTTATTTGATACTGGAGCAACCCGTAGTTTTGTTTCAAATACATTTAGGCAACTACTTAACTTGACCACAGAAAAGTTAGATCAAAAATATATGATAGAGTTAGCAGATGGTAAGATAATCGAAGCTTGCGAAATCATTCCTAATTGCACAATGAATCTAGATGAAAACTATTTCAACATAGATTTGATTCCTATTGATTTAGGAGGATTTGACGTTGTTGTAGGAATGGATTGGTTAAGTAAAACTCAAGCTAAATAATATGTGGTGTAAGAAAATGATCAAAATTCCTTTGGTTAAAGAGAATAGAATACTGTGTATATATGGTGAAAAACCTAGAGGTACTATAAAGATAATTTCTTGCAAGAATGCACAAAAATATCTAAGGAATAAATGTTTGGCTTATCTGACTCACATTATTGATACTAAGATAGAAAAAGCAAACCTGAAAGACGTATCAGTTATCAATGAATATTCAGATGTATTCCCTGATGAATTACCTGGATTACCACCCCCACGTCAAGTAGAATTCAAAATTGAATTAATGCCAGGAACAACCCCTATTGCTAAAGCACCCTACCGTTTAGCACCTACTGAAATGAAAGAACTAATGAGCCAACTTCAAGAACTTTTGGATAAAGGATTTATACGACCTAGGTGTCACCCTGGGGAGCACCGGTTTTATTTGTCAAGAAAAAGGATGGAACATTTAGAATGTGCATAGACTATAGGGAACTCAATAAAGTAACTATAAAGAATAGGTATCCTTTACCTAGAATAGATGATATTTGATCAACTACAAGGATCTAGTTACTTTTCAAAAATAGACTTGAGATCAGGATATCATCAGCTAAGAATACAGGATGAAGATATACCTAAGACAGCATTTAGAACAAGGTATGGACATTATGATTTCTGGTAATGCCATTTGGATTAACCAATGCTCCCGCCATATTTATGGATCTGATGAATAGGATCTGTAAACCCTATTTAGATAAGTTTGTCATAGTCTTTATAGACGACATTTTAATCTATTCTAAGAAGGGAGGATCATGAGCAACACCTAAGATTGACCTTGGAGTTGTTAAGAAAAGAAAAATTATACGCAAAATTCTCAAATGTGAATTTGGAAAAGAGAAGTACAATTCCTTGGACACATAGTCAATCAAGAAGGAATACAGGTAGATCCAGCAAAAATAGAAGCTGTTAAGAATTGGGAAGATCCCAAGACACCAACAGAAGTACGTCAATTTCTAGGATTAGCAGGATATTACAGAAGGTTTATAGAAAATTTTTCAAGGATAGCTCAACCCTTGACTGAATTAACTCAAAAGGACAAGCCATATGTTTGGGGAGAAAACAAAAGAATGCATTTGAACTTTTGAAAAGTAAGCTGTGTAGTGCACCTATTTTGTCATTACCAGAAGGGACTGATGATTTTGTAGTATATATTGTGATGCGTCTCGTCAAGGATTTGGATGTGTATTAATGCAACGAAGTAAAGTCATTGCATATGCCTCTAGACAACTTAGGGGAAGTGAGAAAAATACACTACTCATGATTTAGAATTAGGGGCAGTGATCTTTGCACTTAAGATTGGAGGCAGGCATTATCTATGGGACAAAATGTACAATATACACAGATCACAAAAGTTTACAGCATATATTTGAGCAGAAAATGCTGAACATGAGACAAAGAAGATGGATAGAATTACTAAGTGATTATGAGTGTGAAATCAAATATCACCCCGGTAAGGCAAATGTAGTTGCAGATGCTTTAAGTAGAAAAGATAGGGCTAAACCGTTACGGGTACGAGCCATGAGAATGGAACTACAATCAGATCTACTAAGACAAATATGGGAAGCCCAACAGAAAAGTAAGTAGAAATAAAAGGACAAGAAAAGGATTTACAGCAGATACACATGGAATTTTAAAATTTAAAGAAAGAATCTGGATACCTAATGATACCATACTTAGAAAGGTTATATTGGAAGAAGCACATAAGTCAAAATACTCAGTACATCCAGGAAATAACAAAATGTATAAAGATTTGAAAAATCATTACTGGTGGCCTGGTATGAAGAGATCAGTTGGGGAGTTTGTAGAAAAATGCAATACGTGTTCAAGAATCAAAGCAGAACATCAAAAGCCTTCTGGATATCTACAACAACCTGAAATTCCAGAATGGAAATGGGATCAAATTACTATGGACTTTGTAACCAAGTTACCAAGAACTTCAAGTGGTTATGACACTATTGGGTTATAGTAGATAGGTTAACCAAATCAGCACACTTTCTGCCAATTAGAGAAGATTACAAAGTAGAAAAATTGGCAAGAATCTACATACGAGAAATCGTATCCAGACATGGAATACCAATCTCCATTATATCTGATAGAGACAGTAGATTCATATCAAGATTTTGGCAAACCCTACAAAAAGCTTTAGGAACCCGAATAAATCTTAGCACAGCCTTCCACCCACAAACCGATGGACAAAGTGAAAGGACAATACAAACACTGGAAGATATGTTACGTGCTTGTGCATTAGACTTTGGAGGCAACTGGGATATACATCTACCTTTGATAGAATTTTCTTATAATAATAGCTATCATTCCAGCATTAAAACAGCCCCGTTTGAAGCCTTGTATGGAAGAAAATGCAGATCACCCTTATGTTGGAATGAAGTAGGAGATAGGCAACTTATAGGTCCTGATTTAATTCAAGAAACATCTGACAAAATCAAGGAAATCAAAAATAGACTAAAGGCAGCACGGGATCGACAGAAAGCTATGCTGATAAAAGAAGAAGGCCATTAGAATTTCAATTGGAGACAAAGTCTATCTAAAAATATCACCTACCAAAGGAATCTTTCGATTTGAAAAGAGAAATAAGTTGAACCCAAGATATGTTGGACCATTTGAAGTTATTGACAAAATTGGTTCTGTTGCATACAAACTAGATTTACCTCAAGAATTAAGTGAAGTACACAACACGTTCCATATATCCAATCTAAAGAAATGTTTAACAGATGAAACATTAAAAGTTCCAGCTCAGGAAATAAAGATAGACGAGAAGCTTCATTTCACAGAAGAACCAATAGCTATATTAGACAAGAAAGTTAAAAAGCTAAGAAGAAGCAAAATTTCTATAGTAAAGGTTAAGTGGAATGCTAGGAGAGGACCTGAGTATACGTGGGAAAGAGAAGATGAAATCAAAAGAAGATACCCCCATATTCCAAGTCAATGGTCAGATAAGTTCATTACTAATCAAATAAATTTCGGGACGAAATTATCTTTACGGGGGGAGAATGTGACAACCCTAGATTAAGAAATCTTAAGTTCCTTCATATAATTTGAGCCACACCTAGGTTAATATATATATATATATCTTATTACATGCATAAACGTATGAATGCTTTCATTGTTTTTTTTACATAAGTATATTGTTCACTTGTATATATACAAGTATACGTACGCATGGTCGCATGCATACCTTTTTACGTGTGCATGAACCATCTTTATTAAGAAACATATACACATGCATATTATATATGTTTTACTCATGCATATGTCATCTCTTGTTGAAATATATATGTGTGTATTATGTGTTTATATGTATATACTATGCGATGCACGTATGCATGATTGCATGCATATATAATTTACGTGTGCATGTATTCAAAGCAACAATTCTTTGATATTGAACCATATATGATTGATACATCCATAAACAACATCAAACAAACACCAAAAACAAACCCAACCAAACACCATAAGTACAAGTTAACATCAAGGGAACTTGACATCAACACAAATCTAAACAAATCCCTTACACTTAAATCCCAACCAAAGTACTATCTAAAATCACGAAACGGTCATTAAGCACCCTAATCACCGATTTAATAACCAAATCATTAGTTATCTCATAATGATTGCTTGGTGACTCATGCACCTCTCCACTCGCCACCTAGCTCTCCAAGACACCAAGCATGTTCTTGTAGATGCCACCTTGTAAGCCTAGAACCCTAGAGGTCATGATGATACCTTGTTGACAGCCGATTTCATTCCTTTAATGAAGCTCTCTGATTGATGTAACACACCCCCAAAACCACCCTCGATCGCACACCACTACCAACATCTCCACTCTCGGTCACCATCTCCTCACCTCCCGAACACCACCACCACCACCTTAACCGCATATCCTCGGATTTACCTTGAAACACCAACATCACGAACCACCACCTATAGCCATCACCACCACATCGTATACTTGGTTCTTGTAACAAGCATATCTCTCGGTTTCATAAGCAAGTAACAACCAAAGGTAAGCTAAACTTGTATGTCAACATATAGATATATATGTATGACATATGTGTTTAACAAACACATATAATCAAAAGATTATATGTGAACATATTACAAAAAGTTTTTACATCATAAAGGCATATAAAGATTGTGGGAACAAACATTGTTCCAAATTTTTAAAGAAAGACATAATCTAGAAATAAGCAATAAATATAAATAAATTCTATAAAATTCTAATAAATTCACAAATGATCCTTTTGGAGTACTAAGGTCCCTGGAATTATTTCAGAATTTATTCCTTTGTTATGATTGAAATATGAATTTTTACATGTTCTGTAGTGAAAAATCAGAATAAATACTTAATAGCATAATAAAATCTGCGAAAATCATGGATAAATTGATAAATCCAAACCTACAGAATGTATAAAGTAATAATTTTTGGAGCTATATAGCTATTTTTGTGAAGAAATGGGATTATTGTAAAAATTACAGAAACTAATCTGTTATGTGTTAGACTTTGATAAATATAAGAAGTTCTAATTATTATGATGAATCCTCTGTAAAAGTTGGGAATTTATGGACTACGGAAACTATTTTTGGAAATTTATGATGACTTTATAACAATTATAGAAAATAATCTGTAAATTTCTTGGAAATAAGAAATTAACGTGATATTCCAGATTAATAAACCTATTTGTTATAAAAATTTCAAAATCTATTGAGGTACTGAAAATTTTGAAGAAAGTAGTTAAGTTTTCTAAACTATAAAATTCTTTTGTTTATAGGTTACTATTTGGAGTAAAGGTGAGTTTCATGGCCCATTTTGTTTTTTATCAAAGTTTTGGGGAAAAAGCATACTAATTTATGAATTGATGTATTATTACTGAAATTTATGTTACAACCATTAGTTCGGATGTGGAACCGTTAGATAACATTGGTAGCGCTACTTAGGAGACATCTCCTGCATTAACAGAATGAGTGTTATAATGCTATGTTATCTGATTTATGAGAATATGATATGATAGATATGGATAATCTGATTACTATGTAAGGTTTGGTTGTATATATAATGCATCAATATATATGTTTAATAAACCTGTGAAGCTCACCAACTTTGTGTTGACTATTTTTAGTATGCTTTTTCAGGAATTCATCATGACTAACAACCTAACATTCTCCTTTGATGTTTTTAATGGCTGGGGTGAAGTTGTAGGAAAAGTTTGTGTGAACCTAACTGTGAACCTGTATGACTTCAGTGTGTCGGTGGATGCTCACTTCCATCGTCTCTGAAGATGTAGTTGTTAAAACTTTATGATGTAATAGGATTATGTAATTTCAAATTTTGACTATTATGATTTTATGTAATCCTAACTTTAATATTATGTTATGAAATATGTATGTTTATGTGTTGTTTATTAATTAGTATTGACAATGAGTTCTGAACAATCAAGTCACTCCTAAGTATCTCACGCTTCCGGGGATGTGACAACTACTATATAAAAAAGTCAGATCGTTTGTATAAGACAAAATTACAAAAAACGTTCTTTAAGTTTATATAAAATTATAGGTATCATCCTTTATTTTTAAAAAATACTCTAAACATCCTTTATGTTAACATTTTGTAACAGATTTCGTCCTTTATACTAACGGTCGTTAACTTTTTTCAGCTAAGTTAAAGGTAATTGGTCTTTTTACCTTTAAAGGACTATTAATGTAATTTTCTAAACATAAAGGATGTTTTATGCAACTTTTTTATTTTTTACATAATTTATATGTTTTTACAGTAAAACATGTACATATCATTTTTTAAATAGCATAATATATATTATTAAATAATTTCATCCAAGTATTATATATAAATATAATTTGTATAATTTATATTATTTATTTATTTATTATATATAAGGTGGATGAAAACAATATATATATATAAGACGTGATGAAAATATTTAATTAGCTATACGTGCATGAAAATATTTAATACGTTTAATTAAATATAATTATATTTATATATAAGACATGGATGAATGTAATAATGTATGTTTATCGTATATGATAAAATTATATATTTTATTAACTCTAAACACCGTTTATTATTTAATATTTATATAATTTATATTTATATATAATACGCGGATAACAGTAATTAAATTATATTTATTTTTTATATAAAAATCATATGTATGTGTATTATTATAAAAATACATAATTAAATATAAGATAAAAAACTTGCAGAAAACATTCTTTATGTTTGGAAAAGTCTACAATAATAGTTCTTTAAAGATAAAAAGACCAAATTACCCTTGACTTAACTGAAAAAGTTAACGACCGTTAGTATAAATGACGAAATCTGTTATAAAATGTTAACATAAAGGATGTTTAAAGTACTTTTTAAATATAAAAGATGATACCTGCAATTTTATATAACTATAGTGTAAGTGTTTGATACATTAGGGGTTAACCCGTTAACTCTAATGTAATTAACACTTAGACAAAAAAATATACAACATAATAAACTTTTACACTACGTTACACCACCAATGTAATAATTTTCCCACACTTTCAAAATTCCCACTTTTTAAATAAAAAGTTCACCTTTTTTTAAAAAAACTTCTTAACGTTTTTGTATGATGTTATTTATTTATACCAATTACACCATTATATATATTGTTTTAATATCTTTAATTCGAGTGTATTCTTGCTATCTATATTTTGAATTTTGAAAATTCATTGTAAACTATTAGTTTTACCATTGTAACTCTAATTGGCAAAGTAATCTGTTGTGTACCACTAGTTGGGTTAATAGATTATTATAATATGTTAGATCTAACATATTGTTACATTACTAATTAGCATAACAAGAATAATTGAATGACTGAACTTCTAAGTAAACATAAGTGTTAAACATGATCAAAGTTCAACAAATATTTTAAGAAAATTCACATTCAACATAGTATAAATTGAATTGTTTTGATCAACGATGAAAGATTTGTTATGACATTAGATATTAAATATAAATATATTAATAGAACATCACATGATACATTTCTTTGAAATAGAATGAGAGTATAATAAGAAGATTCCTTATAATATTAAATATTAAAGCTTGCAATCCTTTATATGTTATCTTAAAATCATTACAAAAATAACAATCTTGTCTTAAAGTTATGTTTTATAGATAATAATAAATAATAGATGATATTGATATAAATTATTATATCATCATTATTATAAAATTATTTTGTAATTATATAGTTAAGTCTTCAAATAATATGATACTTATTTATAATTTTATAATAATAATAATATAATAATAAAATAATAGTTATTATTATTATTATTATTATCATTATTATTATCATACAATAACATAAAATACAAATACGTTAAAAGTGTTTGAATAAAACTATGATAAAATACAGAACATTGTATGATAATTAATGATATGTTATTATTAGATTAATACATATACAATAACATGACAAAACAAAGTATTAAATTTTAATACAATATTGTTATTGTTATTAACCTTTTAATAAAAATAATCATTACTATTAATATTATTTTTTATTATATTTTTTAGATGTATTAAAATATATCATTTACTAACAAATTTAGTCATAAATACTAAAGTTCAACTTCTCAAAATACCTCTAGAAAATCTAACTATTAGTTATTATAAATATTTATTGTATACTCAATTATTTAAATAGTATTTAATAAATTTAAATGTCATACAATTAATACAATACTTAGTGTATTGAATTAAATAATATCATATTATTAAATAATATATTAATAATGTGTATTAAATAGTGTATTAATTAAAAGAGTTTATTAAATACGGGTATAAATGAAACTATTACATATATGTTTAAATGTTGTATTAAGTGTCTTACAAAATAAGTAAGTTATCATCTTGTCCTCTTAAAAATGCATTATATAGTTATATAATATATATATACACACACTACTATATATATAATATAATGAAGGGTTCATACGAAAACATATAATTATGTAAAAACCAGAGAAAACAGGTGCAGTTGATCGTGACTGTTGGTTGTCGGCAGTAGTGGCATGTGCAATCGCTTGTCGACGGCATCAACGTGGGCTGTGCTGGTGGCACTATCTGACGGGGATGGTTCCGATGGTGGTTAGTGGCAACGGTGTGGAGCAGTGGTCATTGGGGGGGCGACAAATAGGAGGTGGTCGGGGTGTCAAGCGGTTTTGAGCGGTTGGAAATAGAGAGCTTTCGGCGGGCATTGACCGTTGAGGTCGACGAATGGCGACATCGGTCAGATGCCGGAGGTCGGTGACATTGATTAATGGTGTCGGTCGGGGCGGTAGATGGCAGTCGGTGGCGGAGGCGACATATAGTCGTTATTGGCGACCATTTGTTTCACAAAAGAATTTCCTACTCCTTTTATTTAATTCATATATAACTTGAAATGAATTTAAAATCTTTTATGTGAAGGAATTTGAGGGGTTCATTTCAATTCCATCCTTTTTCTTTACCAAACACATTAGAGCTAAATTCAGTTTCCAATAAATAATGTCAACCAAATGAAATAATAGATTAACAATGGAATTTAAATTTCATTTGCATACCAAACACACTCTAAACTTTTAATATAATCCAAAATTTGATGTTTGTTTTATGGTTTTGGTTTTGTTTATTATGCTTGACATGTAATCAAAGTTGATAAGATAGAATGTAACGTTGAGAATAAAACAACATACAAGCCATTGATATTAAATATCCACCAATGAAATTCATATTTTAAATTTTAATAAAACTATAAACAAATCGAATGATATTTGTTTAGTAACAGTTGAAAGTGTTCACGACAGTTTATAAAACATATAACCAAACAAAAGTTAACCAAACATGAACAATTATAAACTAAAAATGTTAGGCTAATTAAAAATTACAAAATATATAAAGATTGAGTAGATTAATTAAAATATAAATTTACAAAGTATATAAATATTTAATAAACAAACCCCTTACTAAAAAATATGACATCTGTTCATGTATGCTCGTTTAACTAAACGAAAAGGTTTCCTATTCATTTTCGTTTATTATTAAACAAACTAAGATAAAGAACTTTTCGGCAGACGGTTATAAACCGTTCACGTTCAGGTAGTTTAGAGCCCTTGATAGAAGCAATAAACCGAGTGAATTGTACAACTAGAAGAGGAAAGTTTCTTTTGAATCCCTTCACCCTGGGCTTGGGACTTTTATTTTCATGAACCCGAACAATTTTACAAGTAATAACACGAATTTGGAGTGGATTGTTGATAGTAAGGTTGGGGAGGAGGCGGCGGCGGCATCATCGGGCCATAAGGATGGTAAGGTCCGTAAGGAGGGTACCGTGGCATCGGATAATCTTTCATTTGATCGTCTTTTTTTTCTCTACGTCTTTCACCTTTTTGATTGTTTCTTCTGTTTTTTTCTCTACATCTCTTAGCGATTTCTTGGTCTCTTCTGCAGTCGTTTTGGCTGAACTTGCGTTTTCATTGGCTTTCTCCACCTCTTTCTTAAAATTGTTTATTGTATTGTTTGTTGTGCTGTTGTCTATCAAGAATTGACGATTGTTATAAGAGCATGAATTACTACTTACTAGAGCTATGGAAATTATGCGACACGCTTTCAAATAATATTTTAAGACATGCTCATATTAAACAATTAGGGGGTGTTTGGTTCGCAAAATGTTTTGCAAAAGAATTGAAAATGAAAATAGAATTAGAATTGGAATCTTGTTAGAAATGATAACGTGTTTGTTTGGTAAATTTTGAGTGAAATTAAAATTTTAATTTTGAACATTCCATTGGATTGTTAAACATTTTATGGGTAAATAGAAAGAACGTGAATTCCAATAAAAAAGAAAAAAATCAAAATTCAATTATATCAGTTGATCATTCAAATATGATTTTGGATGAAAAATTTTCCGATTCCAATTCCCAAAAATAATGTGAACCAAAAGGGGCCTAACGTACGCTTATTGAAAGAAAGTAAACATATATAATTAAACGGGACCTATCAAGTGTTACAATTTTTTTTGTAGACAAATCTTTCACAAGAATACGAGTACTTCATTACAAATAAATAAAGAGAATGTATTTAATAATTAGTAATCATTAAAACCATTTATTTTTATCTTTGGTCGAAAAGAGAATGAGAAAAATATTCAATTGTAATTCAGCATGAATGTTTAATCATTTTATTTCTAAAGCCAAAATTGAATACTAACATATTATTAAAGATTCCCATTTTCACATCACGTATATTTCTCGTAGGGGGTTTATTATTCGAAACCGATTCAATTGATAACCCGAAACTTGATCCACAAATCTTAGTTTCGAATATTCTAATTTGGTACTTATCCGAACCATATTTCGAATTCGATCTACAAATTTCGAATCAATCCACTCGGTTATTCGAATTTGAATTATATAGTATTTTATGCTTTTATGTTATATACATACATATATCGTTTATTTATTTTAAAGTCATAATTAGGGTATATTAAATCATCCCAAATTCAAATTTTCAAATTCGAATAACTGAAAACCGAATTCAAATTTCCAAATTCAAATAAATAAAATCAGAATGATATGAAAAACACCCTTATTTTCTCGCATAATCTAGATCGGATGAACTAACATACCATTACAGAAGTTATTGCATGTCATAGTTAAAGCGAAAGTCAATGATGATCCCCCAAAGAGGGCAGCAAGAACATAACCAATCCACTTCCCTATGTCTTTCTTGCTACTTCCGTCACCATTATTTGCAATATGGTCATTACCTGCACCTTAATTGATCATGTACAGTTTATATGTTATTGTTAGATATATATATATGACACTTAGCTTAACACACACCACTATGATGACAAATCAAACAGACTTACCTTGATTAGCGTATCGGATATAACATTTACCTAGGTACATATCACCCCAAGTCGAGGTCTCACACTCGGTTCTCAACCTTCCACATGCCTCTGAAAGACAATCACGACAATCACTTAAACTCAAATCTTGTACGCATTGTGCCACACCTTCTATGCTCCCAAAATCACCCCTACGAAAGTATTCTCCGTTCCCACCCACTAGATGTGCCAACGCACCTTCTATACGGTTCAACACATCCGAATTATAGCTGATCGAAGGGCCACATCTCCTACACACCTCTATCTTGTCTAGGGCCCCGAAAAATGATGTATTATCATACTTCACAAAACATCCTTCCAACTGTATTTCACCACCTATGGATGTAGGACAAGCCGTCTTGAGTTGACTTATAGCGCTATCAACACAATCTTTGCAACTGGGAGAGCTAAGGTCGCCTCTACATTGGAAGAGGCCGTACACACCATCACTTTGCGGGGAGGTTTCAAATTTGTTGAAGTTGTGGATCGAGGCAGAGCTAAGTAAAGAAATGAATAGTGAGTTGATATTCGACTCGTAAGGTGTCATTGATGTGATGTTGAGTTGAGAGCATTGAACGTAGACGTTAGAGTCTGCGGTACAAACCGTTAGAAGGGGAAATATGAAGGATATTATGGGGAATGAAAGAGAGAGAACTTGTAACATTTCTGGGGAATATATTCAATTCTCCAGTGACCTGGGACAACTTGTGAGTCATACACATACATGATATATACATACACACACATTAGAATGAATAAAACTATTCTATCCTATAACAAAAACAAATTAACGTCAGCCACATTAAATGGTGGGATTGATTGAATTTTATATTGTTTCCATCAAATACCAAAGTTAAGTAATATTTATTTTCTCAAAATTCTATTCACACAATGACACAAATGATGTGCTTTATATTTGGATTTTTTAGTCTCTATTATTGTTTCCATTAAGTACTAAAGATAAGTAATATATATTTTCTAAAACTCTATTCATACAATGATACAAATGTCGTGCTTTATATTTATATATTCTTTATTCTTTTAACTAACATATTATTCCTCTATAATTTAAAATTATATGCAATATTAAGACTCCCGTGTTATGAGGATGGCGTAAAAAACTAACGTTGAAATGTTGACTTGAACCTACATGTTGAAGGAGGCATTGATAATATACATAAAATTTATATAAAGCCAAAATGTGTAAGTAGTCAACAACATTTAAAACTTTAAATAAATAAACAATCGCAGAGATGTGTGTTGAGGTGAGGAGTTGATAACATTTAGAATTTTATGCAAAACAACATTGCCATAAAAAAAGTCAAGTCACAACGTCAATAAAAGATAGGGACACCGCAACGGATAAAAACATGGATTAAAATAAACACAATACAAATTTGGATTTTATAAAAGTTCATATCTTAAGAGCTGTTAAAAAACAGAAAAAAAAGAGCGTATAAAAATATTGAAACGTTGAACGTTTGTATTTTATGCTTTGATGCACAAATTTGTTTTAAATGAAATTCACATTGAAACATAGATAAATACGTCACAATGGTATAAAACCTCAAAAGAAAAACATTGAATTTTATGTGTTATGAGAGGGGGAAAAACAAAAATAATGCTAAGTGTGTCAAAAAAATAATCAATTCATATTTAACCATAAGGTATAAAACGTATCAATGCCTACATTTGAGGGGGGCTAGAAGATAAGTTTTGAGGGTTCATAATGAGAATCTTAAGAATTTCTAAGCAATACATACTTTTACCTTATGCATCCTTGGTACCAATATGGTAATTTTACGTATATAATAATATTTTACAAATACTTACATAGATATCTATTTATATCTATATTGTATAAAGATTACATATTGTTTTGACTTCCTTTTAACATGGGGATTTACAGCAAGCTTTAGCGTTAATTTTTCGTACACTTTACGTCCATGTGATTATATTGCATTTTGCAAAACTAGAATGAATGATTAGTGGGTGATATCACAACTTTGTTTAATAAGTGCTTTAATTTGTAAATGGTACTTTTTTATTTCTCTCAAGGAAAAGATAACATTTTAGCTAATTGTTTTCTCTTACTGTTATATAAAAAAGTCAGATTCGTTTATATAATAATCAAAATTACATTATGTAGTAGTACTATAAGCCTCTGGTCAAAAATAAGTAATTTAAAATCCATTTTTTATGTTTATAGGTTGGCCTTTGGAGGGAGGGAGAGAGAGGGTTGTTCCAACTTGGTTGGCTTCGATGTTTTAAAGTTTCCATTTTGGCTTTATGTGGATTGTGGTGGTTTAAACTTCAAACTTTATTCTTGACGTGAAGGAGCGTTCGTACGTACATAACAACAATCCTCCTTTGCTTTGTCTTTATTAATTAAAATATTAAATTAAGACTTAAATACACGGATGGTCCCTGTGGTATGCTTAAATTTCACTTTTGGTCCTTAGCTTTCCAAAATTACAAGTTTAGTCTAATATTTTGCTCAAACCTAACATAACTGGTCCCTAAGATGGATGGACGTTAAGTTTTCTCTTAAAACTTTTTATAAAATATTGCCCCCTCACCAAATCAGTTCTTTAAACACTCCAGTTTATTTTAAATATTTTTTTAAAAAATATAATTTTTTTAATGACAACATCAGTCTCTTTCTGGTAGATAATATGATGGATTTGGGGCCGCCAGTGGTTGTTTTGCGATGATCGGAGTTAGGAATGACAAGAAAATCACGCCGAATGACGACAAGAGGGAGGGGTTGTGGGTGTTATGGTGGGTGGGTGGGAAAGGGAAGGGGTTAGGTGAGGTCAACTAATATTGAGTAAAAAATATTAATTAAAAGTTTTTTTGATAATTTTACAGTAACTTAACTGAAAAAGTTAACGTTCATCCAATCCAAGGACCATTATATATTGTTACATTTATGTAAAGTATTGGACCAAACTTGTAATTTTAAAAAGTTAGAGACCAAAAGTGAAATCAGGACATACCATAACACATGTAATTAAGTCTTAAATTAATAGTTATTTATTAGTATTTGAAAATTATAAAATATTTTTTGAGATAAAATATAATTGTAAATACGTATATAACTACTTTAGGCAATAAAACAATAATACAAGTTTTTCGTACTTTCGTCTTTAAAAAATTTTTGCTTTGAAAAAGTTTTTTTAAAACCCTCCGGTTTATTTTAAATAATTTTTAAAAAAATTTAATTTTTTAAAGTTCATTGTGTTAAAAAACACTACTAGAAAATAAGCTAATGCAATTTTTATAAGTAATTTTTTTAAATGAGTTGCATTTTACTCTAATGCAACTTCGTTGAATATAAAAGTTGCATTAGAATATCTAATGCAACCGTTTTTATAAAAAGTTGCAAAAGAATATTGAATTTGCAACCTTTTTAGTTTATTAGTTACAAATTGTATTGAATTTGCTACTTTTGTTATTAAGGTTGCAATTTTTGTATGATTAAGTACTTTCAAATACAAACATTATAATTGTAATAAAGTTTCACAGTTTAATACCATTAAGCTGATAGAGCAACTTTTGAAATTTTTCTTTGTTTGTTTAATTAAACCTTAGAAAATAAAACCCATTCATGTTTCCTTAGTTGTACAAGCTGAAAATTAAGTTGTATATGCAAAATTAAACCCAATTTAGTCGCTCAATCACTTGGTCGATCTCAGCCTAGCTTCAAGAGTCATATAATCGATTAGTTTAGTTTGTTAGGAATCACCAAGGTAACCCACAAAACTCCTTTGAATCAAACAAGTTGCTTGGACTCTCTTAAAATTCGATCGACCAGGTAGCCTTGTCTCAAAATTCGATCTATCATGTTGTTTCTTCACCATCTGTCATTGCTTATATGCTTCATCATTTGTTGTTTCCATACTAAATCATCGATCAGGTAATTTTGTTAGTATTTCAGATCAAATTTTAGGTTTTCAAGCAAAGAACTCATGTAACCGATTAAAACATATAGGAACGCAACGATTTATCTTTTGTTGAATTCATGGCTGCATGATCATCCTTATAAATTAGTTGCTTCACCATCAATCTCAACATAGTCAAGGTTAATATGACTAAACTATGGTTTAATAAAAAGTTCTTTGCTTTGACACTTTGGCTTGTTAACACGTGAGGAGCTTATAATAATTTTAGTTGTGTTTATTAGAGGTATTTTTGTGATTTTTATATTCATGTTTGGTTTGTTAAGCCTAGAATTCAATAGAGAAGAATTGATAGAGGAAGAAGGTTATTAACTCTAAGTTACTGATTTGTTTTTTATCAACCACATTTGGCGACTAACGATTAACGGACTGATCGTTACTTAATTTGTATAGGACTTTAATCCATTAATTTCCCATGTAATTATTCTATTGATTAAGTCACAACTTCTAATTTGTTTGTTTTTAGTTCTATACAAATTCCAAGTTGATTAAAATGTTTTAGTCAATTAATAATGTTAATGCATAAGTTAGTTTTCATCAATTTGTTGCTTAGAGTATGATTCATCAGGTTGTTGCTCATATATTTAATACATACTAGTCTTTTGTTGAGTTTTCCTTTAAATTTCAATGCCATATACAATACATCTAAAAGACAGTCGATTAGTCTATATTTAAGCATTTGTCTTACATAAGCATACAAGCCACTAGGATGTACTTTCATATATGTGAATAAAACAATTTTGTTTTTATAATGTTTCTATTAACTTCAGGATACGAGAGACATGAGAAATGATAGAGACTGCATGTATTTACCTAGACGGTTACCAGAATTTAAAGCTGGAGTTATAGAATTCCTTAATGCTTCATTTCATAAGGCAACAAAAGGATCTCAAATATGTTGTCCTTGTAAACGGTGTAAAAATCATTACTGGTATCGAAGAGATGAAGTATTTGATCATTTAAAAGGACACGGATTTGTAGAAGACTACTATGTATGGGTTTTTCATGGAGAAAGCCACTTTGAAAGAAGATTTAATATTGAAATTGATGATAATAGATATGGTATGCATGCAAATTTTAAGGAGTTATTACATGATAGGTTTAGAGATACCTTAGAGGAAACAAGTACATCACAAGGAGGTCTAAATAAAGACACCAAAAAGTTCTATAAGCTAATAGAAGATGGAAAACAAGAGTTGTTCCCCAGATGTAAAAGTTTCTTGAAGTTATCTTTCATCATCAGACTTCTTCTCTACAAGACTCTTCACGGGCTTAGTAATGTGGCATTTGATGATCTTCTACAACTTTTATAAGAGATGATTCTGGAAGCAAAACTTCCAGCTAGTTTTAGTCAAGCTAGAAAAGTCGTATGGGATTTAGGGCTTGATTATAAGAAGATTCCCGCATGTCCAAATGATTGAATGCTCTATTGGAAAGAGAATTAACATATTGAAGTGTGTAACATTTGCCACACGTCGAAGTAGAAACAACTAAATGAGAACCAACAATTAAGGCATGACAATGAACACCTAAAAAAATCTTCAAAAGTTCTGGCTAAAATGGTGTGGCATTTTCCTTTAAAACCAAGGCTACAAAGACTTTTCATGTGTTTAGAAACAGCAAAACATATGACATGGCATGATGAAGGACGTTCAAAAGATGGAAACTTACGGCATCCTGCTGATGGACAAAGCTGGAAGGAATTTGATTCTTTGTATCCTAATTTTGAAAAAGAATCAAGAATTTGAGGTTAGGCTTGTCAAGTGATGGATTTAATCCATTTGGAAAAATGAGTATTGCTCATAGCACTTGGCCTGTGGTGTTGGTTAACTATAATTTACCAACATTGGATGTCATTAAAACCAGAATACTTTATGTTGTCTTTGTTAATTCCTGGACCCGAATCTCCAGGTAATAATATAGATGTTTATTTACAACCATTAGTTGAGGAGCTTAGAGATTTATGGATTAATAGGTTGAATACATACGACAAATCTAAAGATGAAACATTTAAAATGTATGCAGCATTAATGTGGAAAATTAGTGACTTTCTAGGGTACTTAATGTTGTCTGGGTGGAAAACAAAGGGAAAATTTGCATGTCCGTGTTGTAATAATAATACTAGCCCACTTTACTTAGAAGCATAGTAAGAAAACATGTTATATGGATCACCGTAGATTTTTAGATGTTGAGCACCCATGGCGACGTAATCAGAGTGCCTTTAATGGAAAGACGGAGAAAAGACTTTCCCCCAAACCTCTATCAGGCGTTGAAGCTTTGAGTAAGTTTTCTAGCTTTAAAAACCTATTTGGAAAGACACAAAATAAGAAAAATGATAGCACTTGCCCATGGAAGAAAAGGTCAATTTTTTTTGACTTACCGTATTGGAAATTCAATAATTGTCGGCATAATCTTGACGTGATGCACATTGAAAAAAATATATGTGATAATGTGATAGGGACTTTGTTGGATATTAATGGAAAGTCAAAATATCACCCAAAAGCTCGATTTGACATTTTAGACCTCGGAATTAAAGAAAGGCTTCAACGGTAGTTTCTCGTGATGGTAAGCATGTTATCATTCAAAATGCATGTTTTTCAATGTCTTCAAATGAGAAAGTTAATTTTTGTCATGTTTTGAAGGAAACAAAATTACCTTACGGTTTTGGGTCTAATATTTCACGTTGTGTTCATTCTTCAGAAAAGAAATTTTCGGGTTACAAGAGTCATGATGCTCACATCTTTTTGCATTACTTGCTTCAAGTTGCTGTTAGAAAATCATTACCAAAACATGTAGCTATACCATTGATTAGGTTGGGTGTATTATTCCAAAGCTTGTGTAGCAAGGTAATTAAGCCTGAAGACCTTGACAAATTATAATTAGAGATTGTAGAAACACTATGTGAATTTGAGAAAATTTTTCTGCCAATTTTTTTGATATAATGGTGCATCTACTTGTCCACTTAGTAAATGAAGTTAGACTTGGAGGACCTGTTCAATATAGATGGATGTTTTTCATGGAGAGATACTTGTGCAAGTTGAAGTCATATGTGCGGAACAAGATTCGACCAGAGGGATCCATAGCAGAAGGCTATTTGATTGAAGAATGTTTGAATTTTGCTCACGTTATATGCATGGAGTAAATACAAATGCTAATGAGGGCGTGGAAGATAACGTTGATTTGGAGGGAGAAAATGAATCGGATGAATCAATATTTGTGAATGTTGGCCATCCTTTGGGAGGTGAAAAATGAAAACATGGACAAGTATTCACTTTAGATGTTCATTTAAAGGAACAAGCACATCGTATGCTTTATTTAATTCTAATTCTGCAAAAGTTAATGAGTTTATAAAGTAAGTAATCAATTTATAGCCTTTAATTCCTTAAAATTATATCTCAGTATTAGTATTTTCATATTCATGAAACAACTGTCTAAATGATGTTGCAGTGAGCATGAAGCTTATATTGAGCATCGGCCCCAACAAAGCCGATGGGCACGAGCACAAAACCATAGTCGTGAGTTTGCCAATTGGTTCAAAGACAAAGTAATACATAATAATGTTCCAGATCATATGTTTTGGCTTGCTAAGGGACCTAGTCCTACATCTAAGAGATACTACGGGTATTATGCTAACGGATATAGTTTTCATACCAAATCAAGAGATATTAAATGTAAAACTCAAAACAGCGGTGTTTCGATTACATCTTTAACTCCTAGCTTTGCAAGTTCTCGGGACAAAAATCCAACCGTTGGGAATGTTAACTACTACGGTCGAATTTTGGACATAATTGAACTTGACTATTGGTCAAAGTTTAAAGTTGTGTTGTTTTATTTTCTACATGAGTAATCTTTTTCTTTTTCCATTGACTTTTTTATGTATCCTTGACCATGAATGGTCATAGTCACCTCATTCGACTATTCATGACCAATATTTTGTTTTGGAAAAATGAGCTTGTAAATAGTGTATGGTCATTGGGTCAATTGGTGCAGTAAGCCTATTTGACCATCAATGGCCCTAAGATGTCTCGTTGATTATTCTGGTTTTGGTCGATTGAGTTTATAAAATGAAGGGGTCAATGGCTCAAATTGGTGCAATAAGCCTACTTGAGTGTCAATGACCCTAGTTGACCATCAATAAGCCTATATAAACATCATTAACCATTAATAAGTGTATCTGTCTATCATAGCCCTATTTAACCATCAATAAGCCTATCTAACCATCAATAACCCAATATGACTGACAATGGCTCTAATGAACCATTAATAACCTTAATTAGCTATTAATGACCCTAAGTTATCCTTATTAGCCCTAATGGTCACTAATCATCAAACTAATGTCTTTGACTGACCCTAATCGACTAACTTTAACTCTAAATGGTAACTAATTAACTTGAGCATCCATGACCTTATTTGAGCATCAATGATCCAAATTGACCATGAAGAAGCCTATATGAGCATCAATGATCATAATTAACCATTAACAAACCTATCTAACCTTTGTAACCCTAATTGACCATCAAGAAGCCTATCTGACTATCAATAACCCTATATGACAAACATTGGCTTTAATGGACCATCAATAATCTTAATTCGTTAATAATGACCATGAGCAGTCATCGTTAGCCTTCAATAATGATCAAACTAATGATCTTGATTGGCCTTAATTTACCAACTTTACTCTAAATGGTCACTATGGATCAAATTAACCATAATAAAGCATTAGTGACCCTAATTGAGCATTAATGATCTAATTAACCATCAACAAGCCCATTTGACCATCGTAACCCTAATTAACCATCTACAAACCTATGTGACCATCATAACCCTAATTAACCATCAATAAGCCATTTGATCATTAATAACTCTATATGACCAACAATGACACTAATGGACCACCGATAATCTTAATTGTTGATTAATGACCATTAACGATCATCGTTAGCCTTAATTGTCACTAGTGATCAAATTAATGACCTTGGTTAACCCTAATTGACTAACATTTAATCTAAATGGTCACTAATGATCAAATTAGCTCTAACTAAGCATTGGTCACCCTAATTAACCATCAATAAGCCTTTTTGAACATCATAACTCTAATTAACCATTAATAAACCTATTTGACCATTAATAACCCTATATGACCAACAATAGCTCTAATGGACCATTGATAATCTTAATTGTCGGTTAATGACCATAAGCCATCATCGTTAGCCTCAATTGTCACTAATGATCAAATTAATGATCTTGGTTGACCCTAATTGACTAATATTTACTCTAAATGGTCACTAATGATCAAATTAACCTTAAATGAGCATTGGTCACTCTAATTGAGAATCAATGATCCTAGTTAATCATCAATAAGCCTATTTGACCATTAATAACCCTATATGACCAATAATGGCTCTAATGTACCACTGATAATCTTAATTGTAGGTTAATGACCATAACCAGTCATCGTTAGCCTTAATTGTCACTAATGATCAAATTAATGATCTTGGTTGATCCTAATTGACTAACACTTACGCTAAATGGTCACTGATGATCAAATTGACCTTAACTGAGCATTGGTCACCCTAATTGAGAATCAATGATTCTAATTAACCATCAACAAGCCTTTTTGAACATCATAACACTAGTTAACCATCAATAAGCCTAGCTATTTCACCATTTCTTCTTGTAAATAACGATATAATTTATATACAATTTAATTTATTAATAATTTATCTTAAAATTACACATTTATCCTTGATCTTGAATTTAAAAGAGGTCGTAAATTCTCTTTGATAATTACTGTTCCCTCCAAATTTTTCTTAAGTTTATACTTGTTCCCTCCTAATTGAAGCTAAACTACATTAAAAAATCAATAATGTCCCTCAACAATCAAATTTCTACCTAAATCACATATTGTTCAACCAGATTTCATGTATTCACCCATCTCTCTCGGTGATTTTAGGTTTATGATATGAATCGAATGCCAAGCACCAGCAGAATTTATTTGCGTTCTTAGCCAAGCACTAGCAAAATTCTTTTACGTTGTTAATCGGTCTGTTACGTTCATCATCGACTTCGCCAGGTAATATTCAAGTTTTGTAAAATTGAATTCCGACTTATCAATAATCATTAGGTGGATTTTTTTGTTTTCATCTACATGTAGATTGAATTGATGGTTTGTGGATTGAATTAACGGTTTGTAGATCCAATTCTCCCTATCAAAATCAAATCATACGTAATTGTCAATTATTTTAATCACTAATTCTGAGTTAGTGTTCAATGAACCGAAACCATATTTCATTGTCAATTGTTAAATTTTATTAGTCTTCCATGAATTAGTAAAGCAGATGGGTGGTTGCACGTGGTTGTGTTGTTGAAGCTGCTTAATCCATCTGTTTTCATACTTCCAGCAGGTTAAATTGAACCTGTTAATGTTCTTTAAATATCGTATCATCTTTATAAAAATAGATTATTATCTACTGTTCTCACAGGTGTAATGGAAAATAAAAAACCAAGTTAATGACTACGAAAAGATGAGAGAATTGAGAGTTAAAGAAAATCAAGAAAGACTACAAGATCTGGGAGTTAAAAGCATCGCAAAGTCTTTGACAAGTTTGATAGACCAACTTATGGGAGATATATAAATTATACTCCTGAAATGACTAATGATAACGAGGGAGATTATCAAGACTTTCCTAAAAATGTTGAAGTACCTAGAAAGGTAATAAGATCATCTATTTATTTAATTTTCATACAATTATGATCTCTAATGAAAATGACATTTGTTATAGCAACATGGTCCACATTATATTACACCATTGTCCATAAATAAAATTGTTAATTTAGCAAAGCAACGTCGAATGATTGCTCCAAAGGTATTGGATTCAAATACAACAAAAGAAAATCATTCTAAGCAACACTTACCATGGTGATTTAATTCCAATTAAGAAAGGGGCGCGGCAAACGAAAATATTCAAAAAAGATTTAGAATAGCCTACTTGTACTAAACATGGATCAAAGAAACATTTGGTTCTTATTGATGAGTATGATGACGAGGATGATGACATATTTCAAGGTATTGTTTTCATGATCTTAAAATTCATTTACTCATTTACTAATACTAAAGTCAGTTAAATTACTACTTAAGATGAATTTACGCTTAAATGCATTTAGGTGTTAAAGAAGTAGATATGGAACCAATAGGTTTGGAGGATGATGGGGATGAAGGGTATATTATGAAATCTCAAGGTACTTATATTTTATGATCTATTTAACTAGTTCATTCTCTTATTGTCTTTTTTTTAATTTATATTTATAATAGTGTTGTGTTAACAATTGATAATATTATGTTGACAAAGATGATAAAGATGATGACATGGACCTTTTGTATCTACAAATAATGATAATGAGATACGAGGGGATAATAGCCAAGATGATTTGGAAGATGAGATCGATGCACAAGTTCAAGATCCATTACATTGCCCTGATTTAGAAAATCAACAAGTTAATTTAACTACTCATACCATGTTTTTGGTTTGTATTGGTTATATTTATGTATATGTGTGTGTTGTGTATATATATATATATATGTATATATATATATTTATAAATATACTTTTAATGTATACTTGATTTTATAATCTAAACCAATAAAAGAGGACCAACAATGTTGCCTCTCTTGCACAAGCAGAAAGTCGACGTGCGAGAGGTCATTATATGTAATGAATTTGGACAACCTGTGGGACCCATAACAAAGGCAAAAGATGTAGTTGGACAATTCTCTTGATTTTTGGGTATGATTGCTCGTAATCAACTGTTAATCCGTACTTCATGGAAGAAGATGCCAGAAAATATGGGAGCATGTTTTGGTAAGGTTTTAAGTAGTATTTATCTTTTTATTTATTACAATTTATGATTTACTAATTCTAAGTGTTTTAAAGAAAAAATATGTTGTGTCTAATGCTGCTAAAACTTAAGTTTTAAAGAGTATTGGACAGTCATATAAAGTACACAAGTGCAAGTTTAAGAAAAAACACTTCTATCAATATAAGGATAACAAAATGAGATGGAAGAATAGACCCAAAAATATTTGAGAAGATGATTTCTCATAACTGTTAAGGCTATAGAGTAATAGAGATATGATGGTAATTTTCTAGAAAAGTTATCTATTACTTCTATTTGCTAATAATAAGAGTTTTCTAGTAGTTGAATCATTTATATTATTGTGTATCCAGATGCGTTATTTGCGAGCTAAAGAAATGAGCATGTCTCAAAAAAATATGCACACAACCAGTCCAAAAAGTTTTGCTAGAATTCATGACAAGATGGTAATATGGTTATATTTTGCTCGTGATTTGTGTTTTTCACAATTCAATATGCTGATATATTATTATATATGTTATCATGAATGTAGAGAAACGAATACCCAAATAAGGAATTACCAAGTTTAACTCAAAATTTTGAACGTACACGTAAAAGGACCGAAGGGCAAGCATATCTTAATACATATGATGACATTGCAAGGAAAATTGTAAGTTCTTTCAAGTTTTTGTTTTGAGAATTTTATATAAATTATCATGCATGTGTTGACTTTTAAAAGTAATTTTCTTATAACCTACCTTTGTTGTGATTATGATAAACATTTATAATTGTTAATTTACCCTTGGCATCATGAGTTAGAGTGTTAGACTATATAATCAATGTGTATGCTTTAACTATATTACTTTGTGCTAGTATTAGAAACATTTATGTTGATGCAAATAAGACGATAGTTAATTCCTAATTGTATGGTTAATCTTATACCAAGAAAAAAGGCAGCCTTAACATAGGAAAGAATATCGTTGATTTAAGCCAACATATATATATACTTTGTATGTAGTGTGTACCTGTATTTGTTTTTGACCATATACTAAATTTTCATCCTAGTTTTTAGTTAGAGGTATTAATACAAAGTAAATTTTAGTGTGTTATGTTGGTTGTTTTTAGTTAGAAATATTTGATGTTATATGGTTATTGACAAACGGCTGATAATAACTTATTTATAAGCAGTTGTATTTAACAAGGAACTTTTATTGTTACTAATTTTTGTGACAAGCAACTTGTATCGTTGGTTTGTTGGTTTTTGTGATTTTTTGTAATATTTTCTTATTCTCCTTTGAAGGAACAAATGAAGAATTACAAACCTCCAGAAGACGGAAAATCTTTGGTCGATCCTTATACTGTTGTAATGTACAATGAGTATGATGGCTACCTTCGACTTTATGGAAAAGGTGTTACTAAAAAATGGTGAAAAAAATGGATGGTGGTGAGGAACCATACATGATTTCAAGGGGGCTTATGGAATCATTCAAAGCGAGTTTTGAAGTTGAAAAAACACAGTTAATTGAAATGCGAAAAGAAATTGAACAGGACCATGAAAGAAAAAAAGCTGAGATAGAAGGTATGCAGAAAGATTTTGACAACCAACAAGCAAACTTTGAAGCTACGATGCAAAATATTATGAAAAAGCTATCATTGAAATATTTCAAGATCTTAGAAATAAATAGAAGTTTTTTCATTACTTTTTAAAAGTGTATTTGACAATTTCTTTTGATCACCTTGTTATTTTGAATTAGACCTATGTTTAGTTACAATATATAATTATTTATTATATTATGTTATTATTATGTTGGTGAAATCGGGATAGTATTATATATTAATAAAAAAATAAGTACTTTAAATAATGGCTTACAAAGTTGCATTTGTTTATAAAAAGTTGCATTTTTTCTAGCTAAAATCTTAGAAAGTGTTGCATTAGATGTAAAACAAAGTTGCATTTTTCTAATAGAAATATAATAATGGTTGCATTAAAGTCTAGCAAAGGTTGCATTTTAGTCCACCAAGAGTTGCATTTGAGATAACAAATGTTGCATTTGAAAATAAAAAATGTTGCATTAGCATATAAAAAAGGTTGCATTGTTAAAAGGTTGCATTTAAAGAGTAAATGCAACTATTTTAAAAAAAGTTACATTATCTAACAAAAAGGTTACATCAGACGTAATGCAACCTTTTCAAGGCCTAATGCAACTTTTTACAAGAGTTACATTAGCTTATTTTCTTGTAGTGAAAATTTTAGATTTTATAAAATTTAAAAATAATATGTTTTTCTAATAAAAAGAAACATGTTTTCAATTTATCAAATTAGAATTTGGAAAGTATATAAATAATATAATTAACATTTCATGTCTCATTAAATAGTTAACTTTCATTTTAGTAACGATACGTGTCTAAATCTTAGGTGAAGCCCAATTGGACGGTGTTGAAAAATACCATGTGACTTATAGATATCTTGATTTATTAGTATAAACTAATTTACTAAACTCGTGTGTTACATTAGTTAAATATATAAAATGATAATATAATAAAAATTAGTTGATTATAAAGTGATATTTTAATATAAAATAATGAAATTACGTATAACTAAGCAATATAAGTAATAGAACACTATCGTCAAATTTTTCTATAGCATAACTTTTTATAAAATACAAAATATTTTAATATTGGTATAAACAAAGTCAATCTTTTAAAACCAAAATAATTAAATGTGAGAGTTATAATCTTTCTACTCTAATAAAATGGTATCTTGGGATGACACATCCCAACGCCACAATCATTTTCATCAAAATTTGCCCGCTTTACCCTCCTATTAAATAATTGCCATAATTAATAATAATATTATTTAATACTTTTTGACTTAATAAATTAAGAAATAGATCTATTTATTAATTTTATTTCTGAAAAAATAAATATACATTTTCTTAAAACATAACTTTTTTAAAATACAAAATATTTAAAATTGGTTTTTTTAAAATCATTTTTTAAAACTAAAAAAAATTAAATTTGGGAGTTATAATAAGAAAATTTTAAAAATGACATTTTTATATGGTTTGTAATAAAATAAAATGTTTATTGTTTTTGGAAAAAAATTAAAAAGAAGTTTTAAAATGTTAATAGAAGTTTTTTATTACTTATGGTAATTTTCTCATACATAATTTTAGTCATATCATATATTAAAATATCATATTATAATTAATAAATTTTATTATATTAAATTTCATGTATTTAACCCGTGTAACACACGGGTTTACTAAACCTAGTTTACAAATGTTTCCTTTAAATATATTTAAAAAATATAAATTTTGTCCTTAAATTTTAGTAAATTTAACTGAGTGTCATTTATTTGAAAACTTATTACGTTTTCCATCCTTTCTATTAACATAACTTAATTTTTTTATTTATTTCCTTAAATGACTATTTTGCCTTTATCCATTATGGATCACATGTATAATTTTCATTAATCTTTTATTTTATTTATTTTGGTTTTTATTTTATTTACTTTACTTTTCTTACTTTCTATTTAGTTAATCACTTTTAATTTTAAATTATATAAAATATGATTAATTAGTTAACTTTAATCCATTTTCTAAAATATAACTTTATTTAGAGAATTTTAATTTGTTAAAAGAAATTATTTGTTCGATTATTTACTTTTCTAATTAGACGAATAAAAAGTAGAAAGCTAATAATATTCTTTTCATGTTATACAAATTAATCTAGTAACCGGTTCTGTTTCAGTGACGTTATTTAATCTTTTTGGGGTAAAGAATTTTCAACCGAATCGAAGGGCTTAATTTACGGTTTATATAACTATATTTACCTATATATTAAATCAAGACATGATCTACAGTAATAATACTATTAAAATAATAATAATATTTAAATAATAATAATATTTAAATAATAATAATATGTATAATTTGTTTTTTAAAATTATTATTAAACGTTCTAAGGTAAAATTCAGATTCGTAAAGTTCCAGGTTTACGCACCGGTATAAGTCGGGCATAAAACGTTTCCATGTATAATTTTATATACATTTTAACGTTCATCTATGTTTCTATGTGAATTTTGTTCTGAAATGAGCCGGGTAAAAAATAAACATTTTTATTTGATCGTATAAATCTGAGTTACTCCAGGTTTTAGTGTAAATTTAGTTCAGGTTTACATACCGGTATGAGTAGTTCATAAACGTTTCTATGCATATTTTTATATTTTGAGTTGATCTGCGTTTTGACATTCGCCTACATTTTACATGAATTTATTCTGAAATGAGCCGGGTAAAAAATGGTTTTATTTGATGGTATATATCTGAGTTACTCTGCATTTCAATGTAAATTTAGTTTAAAAACGAGTCATGATGATCGTAATCTATTTTTTATAACATACGGTGCAATTGCATGTGTCTTTTATGTAGGTTTTGAGTCGAACTACGTTTCGACATAATTTTGTTTGAACAAAAGTCGGGTCAAGTATAAAATGTTTAATTTAATGGTAAAAATTCAAGTTACTTTACGATTCAATGTAAATTTAGTTCAAAGACAAGTCGGGTTAATTGTTAGTCTATACGTTATCACATCACATACAATGCTGACGCAATGTGTTAGGCAACCACATTTTGATATTTGGGATCATGGTGGAATTCCCCCGCGCAACGTGCAGGTTAGGAAAACCTAGTTCGACATTTATTTGAGACCAAAGGATTTTGGGTTGTGATTTTTTATATTTTACTTGGTTATAAGAATCATGTAGCAAATGACAATTTAGTTAATTTGTATATATTTGTAGTTCTAAAATCCTAATATGAGTTAAAGCTCAAAGTTGCAAGTAATGTTTTTAAAATCGTACCAGGAAGCGAAACTAGTCACTTAAAAGGTTCATTGGTTTGACTGGTCGGATTTGCCAAACCGGATTTAAGAGCCGGATGACATCATATATAAAAACGCTTAAAATCCATATAACCGGAAAGGCTCTTGATCCGACAAATTATGAAAATGCTATATGTTTTAGAGTAAATTTATATTTTTAACACAATATTAACACTTAATTAACTAAAATATGTATCATAAATTATTAAATTTAATCAAAAAATGAGATTTTTGAAAGGAAAAAAAAATAAAAAGATTTTGAAATCCGGTCCGACCACTAGTCTAGTTCAATCGGTTAACTAATCTGAACAATAACTAGTTGGTTCAACTAAAAACACTTCAAATACATATAACCGGAAAGGCTCTTGATCCGACCAGCCCGTATAGTTTTGAAAACACTGATTGCGAGTTAAAAAAGTTAAATTTACATGTTTATTTATATCATGATAACTTACAAAAGGCTGCAACTGAATCCGTAACAGGATATAAAATATTTTGTATAAAACCTTAAATAACGGTGTACTTAACTAAAGAATGTATTTCATGTTAATTAGAAAATTTTTAGTACAATTTGTTTAAAAATAAATTTACTAGCTCTCACACTATACTTTTATTTAAAAAATTAATCATTTGATTTTACATGAAAATTAAAATTTGAAACCTTAAACCAAAATCAAATCGTCTTAAACTAGTGTAACTACAAATTGTAAATCAAACCATTAAATACGACTAAAGAATCTTATACCATAAAGTTAGAAAAATCCAAGTTCTCTAATTTTAATTGGGTTTGTTAGACAAGTGTAAAGTAAACTGAACGAACGAAAAAAAGTTCATAATAAATAAAAAGTTTATTAGATTTTAATAATTTCAAGTTTCATTAATTGACCGGAATTAATCCCAACTTGATAAATATTTACAGATACTTCAAACTTTGAGTTTTTTCTTCCAACAATCCATTACTAATTGAGAGTTAACGACGTTAGTTTTTTTGATGTCGTGGACTGTTTTTGTGGCCGAAACACTAAACAGAAAATTAAAATCTATCATCAGACGTGTCAATTTGAAAGTTCCAAACCCAAAAAACCCATCAATCTCCACCCTCTGATTTGAAACACCGAACTCGTTAGAAGTAGATTTTAGGTGGTGATGGAGGTTAGACAATGGAAAATGAACCTTATTGAGACTAGGCGATGCTGGAGTTGAAAAATTGTTCAAAGTTAGCATTGTTTTATCAGAAAAACTAACGAGGGTTAAATCTCAGTTAGTAAGTGATCATTGGAGGAAAATAACTTTAAAGTTAGAAGTGTTTGTAAATGTAAGGCACCGTTCCCGGGATGCTTACAGTGGGTAAATCATTGCACATAAAACATATAACGTACATTTAATCCTTCATAAAACATTGCAGCGAAAACATAAAAATAACTTTTCGTATCAGTACAAATGCTTTTGCAAGTTAATACAAGCGTTCATTTCAAAACATTATTCGTTCGCATTACAATGCAAAAACATTAACAAAAGAATGTCATCCAAATGTCGAGTAGCTGCCCCGTGCCATCCTCAACAATCATTATCAGCCAACTAGAAACACATAAAAGTCAGCGTTGCTAAGTGAGTTCTAGTTTATAATAAAACATATTTTACTTTCATTAAAAACCGTTCGTTACTTTTGCATGATCACACATCATACGTACACATAGATAATATCATTATTATTTTCTTTACTCTTTCATGCTTTCATTCTTTCATCATTACTTCTTTCTTTTCCTTCCACCATAAACTTTACCCAGCTATTCCCTGATACTGGACCTAGGTCTAACATAGACCAGCTATAACGATGCATCGCACCTCTGGTCACAGTACCTAGGGTAGAGTTCTGGTGTACCACTGCTATATGCAATACCCAGCTATTCCTGGTACTTGACCTAGGCGTATCATAGACCAGCTATAACCGTGCATCGCACCTTTGATCGCGGTACCTAGGGTATGCAGCAATGGGGCTATACAAATAGTCAATCACAAAGAAAGACCCTGATGTGCATCCTCTCGGGGTAGCGAACCTGCACACCGTTGGGCTAACACCTTTTAATGGCGTGTCCCGACATACTATGCTTGCAAGACTTTCTTTACTTTCATCATTTATTAATGCATGCATTCTTACTTCATGTTCCTCTTTTCTTTATCTTTCACTTTACGTTACATAATACTTTCACTTCTTTCATTAACATAACACGTAAAGCCACAGGAAAGATAAACATACATCATAATAAGGAACATATCATTAACAATCATCAGCATCATACAGGGCAACATCATACATACATAACATGCATAATCATGATACATCATCATCATGCCCCACATGCTCTCTAAGGCCTCAACAGTCATCTTACATGAACTTACGGAAACCTTTACGTCAAAACTTACATGTGCACTTTCCCCCGAAAGTCAGAAGTTAAACTACACTTTTCCTCGGGTGCAACAGCCCTATTCGGGCGTATGGACACCATTCAGTCGCATGGCCTCCATGCGACTAAATACGAATGAACCAATGCGGATGAACACCCATGCGAATGAACACCCAATCATGCGAATGGACCTAATACAGATGGAACTAATGCGGATGAGCATTTATGCGACTAGGCTCCCAATCGTGCGAATGAACTCTCAGTCGTGCGAATGGACCCCAATTGTGCGAATGAACCCCAATCGTGCGAATGAACCCTCAATCGCACCTCAATCGGCCGTATGGCCTCCATTCGGTCGCCTAGCCCTAGCTGGTGCAGAATGCAGTTCATCCCGAACCCAATCTGCCATTTTCGACCTCCAAGCTCATCTAAACCCATTCTAAGCCCAAATCAACCATCCTAAACCTTAGGAATGCATACCACAACACCATTCAAGCACACACAAGCTCAAACATCAGACCCAAACGAATCATACACATACCCACACATACACAAACGGGTCTAACACACACACACACACTCAAAAACCGATTTTCAGATGTGTTCCAGCCCTAAATCATTCAAAAACGTTTAAAGGAGGGGTTCTAGAACTCACACAAATGACCACAACGAGAAGAGCTTCAATTTGACTCGCTACACGACGATTTTGATCACTTGAACCAACTCGAACCAACTTTTCTCCCTTTTTTTCTTTCTCTCTTCTTTGGCTGATTTTGGTGGGTGTGGGGAGAGGGTAAGGGCTGCCCTCTCCCTTAAATACTCCAACTCACCCAACTTTCTCTCGTTGGCAAGTTTGATCCCTCGACTTTGGATTTTATTTCTTTTTCTTCATTCGTCGGCTTCAAAATAAATAATAACCAGGTGTTACAGTAAACATATCATGTGTTGGAATTAATCTCTGTCAATAAATGAAAATTGAGATTATTTAAATTCAATAACCCTAAATAAAACATATAAATAAAATTGTATTTTATAACAGGATAAAACTAATTTAAATAATACTAATTACCAATTTGTGAATGCATTGATTTTTGTACTATATGCATAAAAGGTTGTACATTCCTTTTTTCTTTTAGTTTTTTTTGTTTTAAACCCAATACTTTTACATTTTGATAATTTATTCCTTATAATTTTTTACTTTTAACGTTGGTTCTTAAAACTTTTATCTTTTACAAACTTTTTAATTCATAGTCTAAATTTTGAAAGTTACACACCGTAACATACACGTGTGGTTCAACATTGTTACGTTTATTTTTTTCATTTTACATCCCCGTTGTAACATGCGAGTCCTCTATCGACTTAATTATTATTTTTAATGTTTTAGATTTCATGTGTATTGGTGCTATTTGGTATGGTTTTACACACCCGCCACAACGCCGGAGGCTTAATACTAGTTTATTAATAATACTTAAGATAAGTTTATAAAATAAACTGGTATAAGTAAAGAAAGAAAGAAAATTAAAGTAAATAAAATAAAAAAAGAACGTAAAACATAAGAGAAAATTACAAATTTCGTCTTTTAAAAGGTACACAAAATATAACTTCTACTAGTAGAAACGACTATTAACGTGACACATTTTTTAATATAAATGACACTTAGTGTAATTATTAAAGTTTAATGACAAATTTAAATTTGTGGGTATGATAAAGTATTGGGGTTTATCGGTATGTTAACACATTAAAATAGGCATTTATATGTGTTTATTATTATGAAACATAATTACTTTGAGGATAAACTATAATGCAGGTTTATGTAGTTAAAAGGATGTAATTTGGATGTTTTTCAAAAGTTAAAATGGAAGCTAAAAGCTCATGTTACGAAACAAATTTGGAAAAGAACGGGATCTAAGACAAGACAATAAGGGACGTAGGTTATGTCCCAAAGGACATAATTTTCGTCAGGTTAGAATCCCATTGAAGAAGGGATGTACAGGTTATAAACGTATGGCAGTAGTAAAAAATGAGTTTTAAGGGCGGGACGTAAATAACATCCTTAATAAATTGGGGTTACGAATTTATTCTTCTCTAAATTGCTTTTGACCTTACAAGTGATAATTTTTGGACCAGAAAACACTTACGAGTCCAATATTTCATGCAATCGATTCCTATAATAATTGATATCAATTTCATGACAACCATGAGTAGTTAAACCACCAGTGATTTCCTTACCGGGGCAAGGTTGTGTTTGTGATATTTGTTTAACATTATAATTAATTAGTCTGGTTTGGAGTTTTGGTCCCCATGTTAAGTCATATGACTTTATTTCTCTAAAAAAATTGAGTGTGTTTTAAATCTTAATCAAGTTCTCATCGGTTTTAGATTTCATTACATTATGAATATTGTGAGGGATGGGTTCTAGTTAGCAAATTGAAATTGATAGTTTGTAAATATGTCTACTTGTAATCGATTTTATCTCTATCACTGAAATCAATAAATTTAGTACAATCACGTGTATGTGATTTTTTACTAAGTGTGATCAAATTGCAAAATGTGTTTTAAAAAACTAAAACTGAAGGGGGTCATTTTTCTTATTACTGTTTTCAGAATCAATCAAATTTCATATTTTTCAACATTGTTTTCCAATTTGATCGTTATTTAAAATATTTGTCATAACCAATTGAAGTCATTGAAATACGCTTACACTTTTTATAAATTACTTGTGAACACGACATTACTCACCCATAGTAATATATGTGAGCTAATTAAGTCCTAATATTAACTTGTTTTTAAATGTAGATTGTCATGGACAAAATTTGTAATTTACTATGTAATCAAATTACGTTAGTTAGTATTAATAACGATAATTATTCTAAAAATTAATATTGAAACATATTAACTTTTTTTTAAAATCATCATTACATATTTACCCAACTAAAAAATCAATTACATATTTTTCCTTTCAAAAGCATATATATCATTTATTTATCTATTTCATTAAAGTTACTAACTAAATAACTATTTTACTCATGTTTTTACTAAGAAAAATTTTACCTATGACTTTTAAGTGTTATAATTGTTTGAAAAATTGACACTTTTATATTTGAAGATATAACTCTATATATCATTAACTGTTGTTTTGAATTAATGTTATAAGCTTTTGTATTTGAAGATCTATTTTTATTGTTTTTAAATATTACGAGAGCCTGAATTTTGTAAATTATATAATTGATGGTCTTAGTAAGGAAAATATGTAAAAGCCTTTTAGTAAAAATAAGGTTAAATAGTTATTGGATTGATTAATTTTAATAAAATAGATAGATCGATATCTAATATATATGTTTTGAGCTTTGGAAATATGTAACTGCTTGGTCGCGTGGACTTGCTAGTGCCTCTATGCTATTAAAACTACTATCTTCATGTTGTAACACGTTTTGAAAAAAAAAACACGTTTTCTGTGTAGAGACGCAAAATTCATTTTTAGAGGATTGCATCAAACACATGCCTTATCGACATTTGGCGTTTATTATTTGTTGAGTCTTGTGTGTTCATATACTACTCTGAATATGTAAATTGACGTCTCTCAATTTCAATCAACCAAAAAGTTAAACCAATGTATGAACAAATCAACAGGGACATAATGAAATCAAGCAAACCAACTACCGCCAAATATACACCCCGGTCATCATTGATTGATTACAAGTAAAGAACAGGTTATGAAGATCACAATGACCAAGGCCCTATATTTCTGTAAAAAGATGTAGACCACCGGTAGAAGAAGAAGCCGGACTCCGAAATTTATATACAAGGAAGAAATATTATTAGTTTAAAAATAATTACCAATAAAACTAGTTTTAATCTAAAAAACTAGTTTTAAAAATTAAAAAAAGCCTTATATTTCATATTTTTAAAAACTAGTTTTAATCTAAAAAGAGTTGAATAATATTATTGGTAATTAACATAATTATTTAATAGGAAAGAAAAACATAAAAAAATGATTAGTAGTAATGTGGTGTCGCCAAGTATCACCGTTAGTTACTCTTCTATTAAACTAAGTAGTCGAATCTACTTCTTGATTTACACTAAAAGAAAAAGAAAAGAATGAGAATAAGAATCACATAAATATATGTAACTTAAATACTTTTTAATCTTAGGAACATCATTGTCAACAAACGCCACCAAGATACCCCACCCACGCCAACCCACATGTTAAAAAAAGCTTTTGATAATAAATAGTTTATAAGAAAAGTGTTTCGTTGCTGTTTAATTTTGAACTTATACGAGAACGTCATAATAGTACTTTTCGCGTTATCTTGATTTCGATAGGTTAATTGCTAGATGTACTCTTATTCATGTGAATATTTATATATGTTTTATCAATTCATTATATCAATTTTATAGTATGGCATTTGATTGGTCGTGTACATCAATTTTAACAAATACACTAAAAACATTCTAATAAAGTTCTTATTAAATGTAGAACATTGTATTATGATTAAGAGTAAGTTACTATTAAATTGTCACTTATACAATAATATAACAAAACATAAAATTAAATATTAAGTAATAGAATTATAATTTTTTTATTGTTGTTCTTAACCTTATATTAATAATAATAAATAATAATAATAATAATAATAATTTATTATTATTATTATTATTATTAAAATTATTATTATTATTGTTGTTGTTATAATTATTATTATTATTGTTTAACAATATTTCATTGACTAACAAATACTAGAATTATTAAATATCCAAGTATTATTGTTAATTATAATTATTATTGTTACTTTTTTATTAATGTAATTATTTTTAAAATATATAAAATAGTATGTAATTAACTAATAGATATAGTCATAAATACTATAATTATTGAACACCCAGAATACCCTTTGAAAATATAATAATAATAATAATAATAATAATAATATAAATAACAATAATAATAATAATAAAATTCAAATGTACCATCAATCACTATTCATCACATTGGTCTTTTCATGTGATCTTTTAGTGTAAAGGATAATAATAATAATAAATAATAATAATAATAATAATAATAATAATAATAATAATAATAATAATATATTATTATTATTATTATATTATTATTATTATTATTATTATAATAATAATAATAATAACAATAAGAGCAAGAATAATAATAATAGTAATAATAATAATAATGATGATAATGATAATGATAATAATAATATAATAATAATAATAATAATAATAATAATAGTTAATATTATTATAACTACAAAAAATTTAGTAACTATTTGAATAGCTATATAATGTAATACTTAATTCAAATAGTATTTAGTTATAAAAATATAAATATTTTTTTTGCATATGCACCCCAAAGTTTTTAAAAATTGTTGTTTTCATTTAAAAAAACTTTAATTTGATTAATTTAAAATGATAAGCATGTAAATTGACGAATTACTCTTTAAAATACAAACAAAATTCCTCAATTACATAATCATAATTAAATAGAACTAAATCACAATTAGGTAAGATAGTGACTAAAGGTGATGGGCTATATTGTACAACTTGTTTGCATTGGGTTCATGGGTTCCACCAAGGTTCATCCTCCTTGTCCATTGATGAATCCAATAATGTCGTTATTCAATCATGATGAAAAGTTCAAAGGTAAAAGATGAAATGTCTGATGTTGGTCTCGTGAATGAAACAATAGCACATATATGGAATTTGAACAACAAAATGTTAACATAAATTTGGATTTTATCTTTAGGTGTAAAATCATATGACTGTCCCTTTAATGATAGATTGATTAACATTTTAAATTAAAGGAGTTAATGATTTTGGATTAAAATGGTAACTTTTTAAAACCGTGAGGAGCTAGATGCAAAAAAGAAAACATTTTTAGATGAAAATGATTAATATGACCAAAGCATAGGGCGGAAAACAGTAATATACTCTATTTAGTATAACCTTAATTAGGTGGTTTAATGTTTTTATAAATATAACTTAGAACATCTCCAAGGATTCATGTTGGGATTCCATTTAAGGTATTGGTGGAAGAGGGAGAGAGAAAGATGAAATGAAAGATAACAATAATGAGAGTCTAATACAAGAAAGATTTCCTTTTAAATAGATTTAATTATTAAAATGTTTAGTTTGTCAGAAGTCGACTAGAGCCTCTAGCCACTCTCTTGATTCCACCTATGTGAGATGTTTGGATTTTCTTTTATGATAGCAACACTTTTTAAAATTAATAAGTCAGAGTCCTATATATCATATGTACTAGGTTAGAAAGTCATATATTATGTGACACCCTACATATATCCAACATCGGCTAAGGACCAAAAAGATTCATGTTCATAAGTAATGTATGTCATCTAATATCACCAACGTGCTTTAGGCGTATTGGTTGTGAATCAGAGGATAAGTCCATATTTAAGCATGCTCAGGTGGAAGCAATCCAGGGATGGATGACCTCCCTAGGAAGTTTTCACTTGGACAAACAAAAAGCAAATCTGTGAGCTCCTGATGCACAACAGACAATATTGGTGGTACAAGGGGTCGGGTGTTACAAATGGTATCAGAGAAACTCCTATGCCGTTCAGGATGGTGGGACAAACCTTACCGGGTATGTTGAGTTCTTGGGATCATCGAGGATGATGAGTCCAAAGGGGGGGGGGTGATTGTGACACCCTACATATATCCTACATTGGTAGTAGACAGGAGAATTACTAGTTCATAAGAAATGTCCTACATCTAATATCACCAACGTGTTTTGTGTGTATTGGTTGTCAATGAGAGGAGAACTCCACAGTTAAGCGTCCTCAAGTATCAGCAATCCAGGGTTGGGTGACCTCTATGGGAAGTTTTCACCCTCTGTAAGATCCTCGTGGGCAATGCAGACAATATTGGTGGTACGAGAGATTGGGTGTTACAGAATGATATCAGAGCCACTCCTGTGACATTGAAGATGGTGGGACAAACCTCACAGAGTGTGATAAGTTCTCGAGCTCATCGAGGACGATGATTCCAAAAGGGGGAGGGTGATTGTGACACCCTACATATATCCCAAATCGGTCATGGACAAGAAAGATTTTTGGTACATAAGTAATGCATGGTATATAATATCACTAACGCATTTTGAGCATATTGGCTGTGGATGAGAAGAGAACTTCACTGGTTAAGCGTGCTCACTTGGTACCAATCCAATAATGGGTGACCTCCCTGGAAAGTTTTCACCTGGACAACCAAAAAGCAAATCTGTAAGCTCCTTGTGGACACAACAGACAATATTAGGGGTACGAGGGGTGAGGTGTTACATATTACATGAGTAGAATAAATTTATTGGAGAATTATATAATTCCCTTACAAACTTAATGAATTAGATATATACACAACTTAAAATTTAGTTACATATATATCTTTACAAAACTTAGTCATTTACATATATAACCAAACTAGAAATTTTAATTACATATATCTCTTTCATTAAACATATATATTACATATATATATCCATTTGAAAATATTCTATTAAAATAACATATATAATTAAAATTTCGCTCTTATCTTTACTAAAACTATAAAATTACGCATCTGCTCGTGTCTTAACTAGTTTTTTCTTTTATTTTACTAACATTTTATTTTTATTTTTAATTATATTGTGATATTAACATTTCTTACTTTCTTTAAACTATATTTAACTTTCTATAGTAACAAATCTCGATTTACGTACGGGACACTTTCAGTCTCATCATTCAATACGATCCAAACACCGATTTTTTTGTTTTTGCATTATGAGTAATTTTAGGTCATAGATCCCGCTTTTACACATGTCTAACTCATAAAATGACAGACCCGAACCTTCTTGTTTATCTATTCAAGTAGGTTGAAACTACTAGAAAATATCTCGGAACAGACACAAACTAATGTTATAATTGTCTCATACCATCCATTATATATCTGAAAAAAGTAAGTGGCCAAACAAATGTGTTCCAAAAAAAAATTTTAACATGCAACTTGAAAATTATATTTAAAGGTAGATAAATAGTAGAAGATATAATCTTGAATGTTAAAAAACTAGCTGCATTAGGCTTCTTCAACCAATTATGTTCTTCCACCCTTAAGCGATGGCTGCTTGGAAGGGTGGTGGATGATGAGAAAACGATTTCATCACAATTATTTAGAGTTCATTTGAAACTATCAAATAGATTTAAGAGGAGGTCCGGGTTTGACAATTTTTGAACTAAAAGTGTGCAAAAGCGGGATTTGAGATATGAGATTACTTGAGATGCAAAAATAAGTAATTTTAATGTTCAGATCATGTTGTATGGAATGTTTGGAAGTGTTTCTTATGCGAACTAAAAGACGTTAGCATTGAAATATAGACATGGTAACAAATAAAATGAACATAAAAAATGTTAGTAAAAAAATTAATAATAATTAAAACTCGAAAGTTAGTAAAAAAATAAAAACAAAATTCTATATATAAATAAAATTTGGGTAAAGTACTAATTATACAAGTGTTTTTAATAAAATAATCAAATGGGTAGATATGTAAGTATGCAATATTTATGTTTAATAAAGGGGATATGTGTAAAAAAAATAAACATTACTAAAAATATGAATAATTTCATGAATTTTAGAATAAATTAAAAGAAAAATGTTATTTCGAACAAAATTATGGCAAAAAATTGTATTTTAATAAAATAAAAAATTGTTAACAGTAATATAAAATTTAATACCTTAATCATTATTTGTTAAAATATTTTGTAATTTCTTATAACTTTTGACAAGATGTCAAATAATTTAAAAGTAATGGTGATGATATATATAATATTTATTATAATTGATATGAGCTAATATTTCAAAATTCATTGCAATTCAACATTGAAGGATGTGATGAAATGTGTCAACGCAGACGTTACGTAACAGACGGGCTAAAAATGAGTCATATGTATCCGTAGTTAATCTTTTATTATAGGTCACACATTTTAAATTTTTAAATGCATATCTTCTATACTATCTTTTATAATTTATTGGACAAAACCCTAATAATGCGTGTTTGTTGGTCATTTGTGGGATCCTACTTCCTACTTAACCAATATAAAAGGAGCATGCATCGAAATATAATATGTGAACTGCTGCAACTTGTGCGTCCGATTTGTCATGCATATGTGTCTTCAACTTTTGATCAGAATCTACGACACTTATTTGGGTATATAATAATATTAATAACGCATTAACACGGCAAATTGTGTAGTAATTAATAATATATACCTTGAGTAGTTTTCAATGTATGAATAATACTTTTAAATTAAGGTTAAGGATTTGCTATCATAAAAAAAGAAAAAAAAATCGATCCAGCTAAAGTTTAGTCTATAAATATGTTTTAAAAAAGACCATAAACTGAAATGCAATATTCCCTACTGACTCAATTCTATATATTTATACATACTTTATTATAATTATATTCTGACAACTCATATTTGAGTTTGTTTCCTTAAAAGATGTTATAAAAATGGGCAATTACTATCATAATTTGCGACTGTAAAAACGATAGTAAAATTCGCAACCTTGTTACGACCAAAATCTAAACAACAACAAAACTAGCCCCTTGGCTTAATCTGTTAACTAACTCAACAAAACAAGATTCTCAAAAAGGCTTGTAGTTGCTGATCAACCATCTAAAATAAGAGATGGTTTTTTTCTAAACGTTCAGAAGCAAAGCAACTCAAGTATTAACCTCAAGAATAATTTAGCGCCTCTAAGGAGTCTGTCGAAAAATTCAGCTGCTACAAATCCAAAGAAGAAAGCCTCACCATCTCTAGAAGTTTCAAAATGTCTCAAGGTAGAGATGATGTCAAAGCGTCTAGCAATTCTAAAACCAAATGAAAAGTTTAGAGATCAAAGACATCTTTCGAATTTGATAAGACCTTATATGACCTAACATCTGAAATCAAGCCTTCAACACTCAAATTGAAAAACAATTGCTGAAATCTGGAGGACCTAAGACTAAACAAGCTTGGGTCCCCATTCATCACTAACCATTTATTCATATGCAAGAACATCTGCAGACTAAAGAAAATTTGTGGATTGTTATAACGGATGCTCTCGGCACATGACAGGTAACATGTACTATGTTGTTTAACTCTAAATTTCCTATAACATTTTGAGTTGAAGAAATAGTATTGCGTGCTATGTTCAGAATAACGTGTTAATAGTAAAGACACATGGTAAAATCTCTTATGAATTGTGGCATAAGAGAAGACCATTCATAGGGTTCTTAAGACCTTTTGGATGCCCATAAACTCTTCTAAATACCAAATATCACTTATATAAATTTACTGAGAATCAGTAGATGGGTTATTTTAAGATACTCATCACAAGCTAAGGCTTACCGAGTATACAACAAAGTTGACCACACCATTGAAAAATCTAAAAATTTTATATTTAATAAAAATTCCTCAAATACTATAGAAAGTACCCAAGTTGAATATTTGATCTAAATGAATTCACAAATGTTTTTAACAATTTGCTTGAGAATATTCTAGGAGAATCATTTGAAAGATCAATGGAACCACAAACGACAAGTACTGAAGATTACAGATTTGATCTACCACCTGGTTTCAATCATATGAGATTAACTGTTCATCCTATCCGGCCATAACTAGAAGTAGATGCAAGTACCACAAATACCATAGATCAAACATCACACAATCATGAGGGTTCATTAGATGAGGAGTCTTATGAGGACTATGGTACTAGACAATCTATTGATAAGGGAACAAATGTGAAAAATGCTGAAAAAGGAGTCCAATTGGTAGTTGATCAAGTCGATTTCACTTGTCCATTTACAGAGCTTTCTAAAACAAACTTTTCTAAGTTGGATCTATCTCAACAACTCCAAGTGATCCCTAAACTAAAGAGGTGTTTATTTTTTTCAAAAAAGCTCTTCCTAACCTCTTTTGGCTGTGTCGCGCAGACGTTGAGGTCTGCAAAGTGTTTGTTTTTTGGAGACTTTTCATTAAAAAAGGTTTGCACGAGGTCTGCATGGTGCATACTTGGCACAACCACTTCTAAAGTCTGTAGAGGATTAAAGACCATCACCACCACCACCTATGTCCACTACCATCATCCAACACCACCACCACCACCGTCTTTTACCACCACCGGTCGCCACCACCACCATCCGCCTCCACCCACTGTCCGCCGCCACCACCACACACCGTCCACCACCACCCACCATCTACCATCACCACCACCATCCAGCACTGCCATATACCACCACCAGTTGATTTTAGCAGTCTATAGACGTTAAAAAACAAACATTCTTCTTGTTGCAGACCGCAAAGGTTTGGTCCGCCACTTCTCCTGTAGATATGATTCGCAAACTGTAGATATTTTGCTGTAGAAAAGACAAACAACATCTAAAAATTCAAAAAGAGCATCCATTGAAAATGTCATTGGTATTGTTGATGCTAGTGTCAAAACAAGAAGTAAAAAACATGAGGCAAACATCTATTTGTTCTCATAATTCATTTTTTCAATTGAAACCAAAGAAAGTAGATAAAGCCTTAAGAGAGACAACTAGGTAGAATCTATGCAAGTGAAGCTTCCTAAGTTTGAAAGACAGTATGTTTGAAAACTATATGCACTTCCTAAGGGAAAGAATACAATAGGAACCATATGGGTTTTCAAAAATAAGAAGGATGATAGGTGTATTTTTATCAAGAACAAAGCAATACTTATGGTACAAGGGTATACAAAAGAAGAAGGGATTGATTATGATGAAGTTTTTGCTCATGTAGCCAGAGTTGAGGCAATCCTAATTTTTCTAGCCTTTTCTACCTCAAAATACTTCAAGGTCTTTCAGATTGATGTCTAGAGTGCATTCCTCTATGATGAGTTAGATGAAGAAGTTTATGTTTTGTCAACCCACTGGTTTTAAATATTCAAAGTATACAAATTACATATGCAAACTTGATAAAACTCATTATGGGCTTCATCAAGCTGGAAGGAAATGTTATAGGACACTCTTTACCTTCCTTTTGATAAATGGATACACTAGAGGATCTATAGACAAAACTCTCTTCATAATAAAGTTGAAGTGGATATAATTGTAGTGCATATATATGTGGATGATATAATATTTGGTTTAATAAATTAAAGATTGCGTAAAGACTTTAAGAGTCTAATAAAGTCAAAGTTTAAGATGAGTTTAACGGGAGAACTCACCTTCTTCTTAAGACTACAAGTGAAACTTATGAGATCTTCATAAATCAATCTAAGTATGTTCAAGACATCTTAATGAGATTTCAAGTTACTAATGCTAAAGCTTCTAAAACCCTAATATCTAGGAGATGATAACTCCTGATCTTGAGGGGGAAGCAATAGATCAACAGTAGTACAGAGCCATCATTAGATCTCTTGTGTATCTCACATCCAACAGACCAGATATTAAGTTTGCCACATGTCTTTGCTCAAGATTACAAGCTACTCCAAAGGTGTCACACATGATAGCTACCAAGAGGATTTTGAAGTGTATTAAAGGGAAACTGTGAGGCCCCGTTCCCGGGACGCTTACAGCTGGTGGTTCATCGCACATAAAACATTAGAAAACATACATTAATTTTTCAGCAGAATTTAAAACATTCATGAATAACTAAGAACATGTCATTTACAACATCTGTTTTCATCTCAAAAATACAAGACATGTCAAATACGGATGCCAGCCTCAAAATGCACCCAGTAGCTTATGCATCTATGCCTGCAACTCCTCAGCATCAACATATACATGCCAACTGTCATGCATACAAAAGTCAGTGACGCTGAGTGAGTTCTAGTTTTATAATAAAATACTTTACTTTCGTTAAAACCGTTCTTTCAAAACATACTATACGATACAACCGTTCGTGATCATGCATCATACGTACATACAGATAATATCATTATTGTCTTTCATCATTACGTTCATTAGCTTTGTTCATTCAACGTATTACATTATCGTTCACTTCTCTTTCTAGATCCGGTCAGACTTTACCCTCTTCGTGGCACCTACCTATGTCACACCCTCAACATCCACTTGCGGAGTTTTACCGCGAGGCGTGTGAATAAACCAGGATCACATTCAATAGTTACTCAGAATGACTCTAAATGCCATAATTTAAACAAAATCAACCAAAATACAAACTTTAAACAATGCGGAAGCGTTTTGAAAACAACCCAAGTCAATAAAGTATAACTATGGCAAAACAAGTGCCAACCCAAAAGAGTAAACCATAATTATTAAAAGGTTAAATTGTCTTGAAGAATCGTGTCTTAGAATGCAGTGAACCATGCAATGCTCCTATGGCAAGCAAGCTAAGGACCTGAGAAAAGCATACTAAATGTCAACACATAGGTTGGTGAGTTCAAGAGTTTGAGTTCAAAATAAACATATAAACAATTGTGATATATATAAGCAGTGTATGGTAATAGATAGCTAGTCTATTATCAGTAAATATCAATACATAGTGATTTCGCAATTGAAGCTGACTGTGATAGTTGTTGCCTCCTGTCACGACTTACCATGTCGTGACAATGTTCAATAGGACAAATTGCACCCGGTTGACCTCGAGTCACACAGGTGGGGCTCGTCAGACCCAGTAGTACTACCCAAGTTTCCCCGCTATTAAATATTAACAATTCGAAAGTGTGAGGACTTTTCCCATGGTAAACAGCACTATATTAATATTATACACAACTTAAATATTAAAAGCATTCGTAAAATACCAGTATGCTATCTCCCCCAAAAGAGATTAAGTAAAGAGTGGGGCATGAACTCACCTGATGTATGCAAAGAGTACTTAGGGTTTATTTGAGAAACGAGAGGATAGCCAACCTTCAAAGGTTACCTAAATCATGTGAGTACATAAGTACGTGTAAATGAAAGACATGTGGAACCCTAAACATACCAAAACCAAAGACTCAAGCTTCCAGAAAATAGACACGTTTGACCTAGTTGACCCGTTTGACCCATTGGTGACTTTATGTGTTGTAAACCATTCGAGCAATCAAACACATATATCATACATGGTTATCATTCAAATAGATCATGTGTATGCTATATCAACCAGGTGTATCACTTAGATCATCATACAATCAAGTACTATACAAGTCATGCGAATCTAGAACATTAACATATCCACTAGTTATAATACAACTAACATGTTACACAAAGTTCAACCATTCATCACATGCCATGTGAAGCCACTCACGACTTCACATCCTAAACCCTGCCAATCCTACTAAGTAGGGGCCTCAGATTCGCACGCGTGTATAATGATCATAACCATATTCTTTAACCATATGCATTGCATTCACAACATCACAACAATCAATTACCAGTCCCAAACATGATGTCCTACTACTACCCAACATCCAAACCATACATGACCACAAATGTCCAAATATCATTCATGATTATCTCAACATCACAAACAACCAAGTTATCATATTCCATGATCATACTAACATGCTCCTAACATCCCAGATAGGTTCCAACTACCATCTATCACATTTTACATGAATAAAGTTTCCTTTTGGGAAAGCATATCCCAAAATCTATCAAATATCCAATATGCTCATGGATTCATCAATAACATACCAATTCAAACTCATATCATCATCTAAGCATGATCAACCACATTCAAACATCATAACTCACTAATTCATATCTTAAAAAGTTACTATCTTTAGTAATGTATGAACTATAACATGTTTTCTTGAATTTCCAATGATCACAACACAATCTAACATCTAATTATCACCATGAACACATCCATAACATCATAACATCCATAGTTCAACATTTCATGCAAATAAAGTTATTATTATTAGTAACCTATGAACATCAACCCTAAATCATCAATTTCTTGCAAGATCCATGATTCCTAACATTCATACAACTTATTAATCACCACACATTCATCAAACAATCATCATTCATCCATAATCATGCCCAAAATCGAATTAGGGTTTGACTAGAATCAAAACCCATGATTAAACCACTAACAACATGTAATTCATCCATGATCGACGTTAACTACCATGTATTCAACATAACTAACATATAAACATCACCAAACAACATCCAATTCGATCCCATGAGGGTCAATTTCACACCCAAGGTTCGGCCATAAACAAACACCCCAAAAACATGAAAAATCTAACCTTTAAACGTGTAATAGCTTGAAATTGATGCTTCCTATGTGTTATATGTCTTGTAATCGAACCAAAATCACATGAAATTGCTTGTTCTAGGTCGAATTTCGAAGATGGAGAGGGAGAGGAGTTGAGGTCGCGGCCGATGGGTGGGATTAGGGTTTGGGTTTTTGTTTTATTTAATTTTAATTTACCTAATTACCCTTTTAACCCTTGTAATTTGTATTTTATAAAAACTAGGCTTTAAACTCTTTGTAAAGTGTTTTTAACTTCATAATATAAAGATATAAACTTATGAAAATCATTATATATCTTATCTTTATACAAACACAAGACAAACGAATAAATAGGCACGTTTCCGCGTTACGCGATAAATTTTCTAATTAACTTTTTAAAAATGTGTAAACACATAACCATAACCCAATATTCACATAGTCATTTAGATTCACACCAAATTAACATTATTCATTATTATTAAGTCACCAACGTTAAACGACAACGAGTGTGTGCTCACGACACGTGTACACAAGACTTAACGGAACTAACGGAGTTTGGTAACGGAAATTTACCGGATGTCACAACCTATGTTTGTCTTGAACAGCCTAGCTGGAACAAGCGCTCTCTCTTAATTCTATCGCGCAATCCTCTAGGGAATTAGGTAACCTGATAGACTTACTAATAACAATTCTTACATCGAAGGGCTCATCGATCTCCCTACCCCTAACGTGTAGCATCACAGAAAATAGCGGCAACAAAATTACTACTAGCGTCACAATTAAAGCATAGAGGCATAAATCTAAACTTGCAAGAACGTACCTGACGTTACCTCGGAGTCGGACCTAGCCTCCTCCCGGTCATAGCGAAGGCTCTAGCCTTCACCCTCTGTTCTCCTTCCTCGTACCAGAGCTTCCTCCGATCTTCTTCGTTCCCGAACCTTCCGCTCTCGGCTTCTTGCAATCCTGCTCATGTGACCTTCCTCACCACAGGAATAACACCTCCCCATACCGCAGTTCTTCACCACATGTCCGGTCCTTCCACAACGGAAACAGACATTGCCCCCCAGCCTGCATTCCCCGGGGTGCTGTGTCCACACTTGTCACGCCTTTTTGACCCCGCACCAGTTATGATCACACGCTGATCATCCACTCGTGCACCTTTGTCACCTGGAGTGGTTTCGCCACGTTCCAATCGCTTCCCGTTCCATCCTTGATCACCTTCTCCTTTCTTGCTACTTTTAATCGCCATCACAGATCTTTCATCATACAATCTCCTCGCCAAATCGACCACCGACCTAAACGTGCTCGGCCGGGCAGCGATCATGTGCCTACGGATGTCCGCTGGCAAGCCCTGAATATACCTCTTGATCTTTCGTGAAAGAGGTGTCACCTGATCCGGCACAAGACGTGCCATCTCATTGAATTTAGCGGTATATTGCTGATTTGTCATCGTTCCCGCCTCCAGCTGCAAGAACTCTCTTTCAACTTTATCCATCTCACGGTGAGGACAGAATCCTCAATCACCAACCTTTTCAACTCTAGCCATCGCATCCTCCCGATAGCCCTGCCTCCCTCAACCTGGACGATATTGTCCCACCAACACAAGGCTGAGTCCACAAAAGAATGGGCAGCAAACTTCACCTTCTGATCCTCCCGGCACTCGCTGATATTCAATACCGCTTCCATCTCTCTCACCCATCGGTGAGCAGTAGCAACAGTGCCGTTTCCATCAAAAGTTGGGGGCTTGCATCATTGAAACGCCCCATAATTACAGCCTCGTGCCGCCTCCGGCGCAGGCTCTTCCTCTTTGTCCTCTTCGTCATTGAAGAAAACCGTTTCAGTCTCGGGTTGTCTCCTTTCACCCAAAGGCCTACCCCCTTCCTGTCTCTCCTCGTCTCTAACAATCTTCATAACTTCGGTCACCACAGACGATAGGATCGTCTGCATAACCTGATGCACTTCCTCCCTGACCGCCTCTCTTATCGAGGCTCTCTGATTAGCATTCTCATCACCGCCCTCCTGATGAGGGGTCTCAGGTTCCTCATGGGCCGTTCCTTCAGCCCCAGACCTTCCTCTTGTGACCCGTGGTTCAGCACCACGTCCACCACCACCTCCACCTCGTGAAGCTTTCGAAGATCTGCCGCCAACCATCTTCTAACACATTATAAGATTCAAACATTAACACGGTCATTCAAGGTAATAACTCAGTTTATGTCAAGTGTAGTAAGTCCCTAATTACAATGGCCAGTTGTGATTAGCCACCTACTTTACTCTTCATACCCCAAGCATTTCCTATCCCGACTACATCAGTATCTAAATCTACGCATAGCACACAAGCCACATAACATGCGCACATAATGCCGGTTAACGTTAACTTAGATAAAACGTTTACATAAAAATCTTTACCTGCAGGCACGTAGCTACTAGGACTGGCATCCCTTTTCCTTTTAATCTCATTCTTAGTTTAAGATTAGGTTTTTGAAAATACTTACCAATTCACTTAAACTTTTGCTCTGATACCAACTTGTGAGGCCCCATTCCCGGGACGCTTACAGCTGGTGGTTCATCGCACATAAAATATTAGAAAACATACATTAATTTTGCAGCGGAATTTAAAACATTCATGAATAACTAAGAACATATCATTTACAACATCTGTTTTCATCTCAAAAATACAAGACATGTCAAATACGGATGCTAGCCTCAAAATGCTCCTAGTAGCTTATGCATCCATGCCTGCAACTCCTCAGCATCAACATATACCTACCAACTATCATGCATACAAAATTCAGCGACGCTGAGTGGGTTCTAGTTTTATAATAAAATACTTACTTTCGTAAAAACCGTTCTTTCAAAACATACTATACTATACAACCATTTGTGATCATGCATCATACGTACATACAGATAATATCATTATTATCTTCCATCATTATGTTCATTAGCTTTGTTTATTCAACGTATTACATTATCATTCACTTCTCTTTCTAGATCCGGTTAGACTTTACCCTCTTCGTGGCACTTAGCCACGATTACTGAGGTCGAATGACAAGCATCCTGTTCTGTACTTTATTATGATAATTCATTTACGTTCATTCATATGTTCGTTCTTTCATACATGATCTTTCGTTATTACTCTTTATCACTCGAATCTTGTCTCTTGCAATATCCCCGACTCATGCTCGAAAGCTGATGCTGTGCCGGGGCCTGCTCACAAACCCCCGACTCATGTCCGAAGACTGGCACAGCACCGGGATACGCGACAAAGATCCCATACGATTCAATCACAGGGATTGAACTCCATCTGAGTCTGTTACAACACAGAGTCGCTCACCTCATAACTATGCTTGGCTTTATGCCACTCCCCCGAAGTTATACATAACTCGGGTAACAACACCCCCACCGTCGTGGGTAACACCCCCATAGAAATGGGTAACAACACCCCCACCGTTGTGGGTAACACCCCCATAGAAATGGGTAACAACACCCCCACCTTCGTGGGTAACACCCCCATAGAAATGGGTAACAACACCCCCACCGTCGTGGGTAACACCCCCATAGAAATGGGTAACAACACCTCCACCGTCGTGGGTAACACCCTCATAGAAATGGGTAACAACACCCCCACCATCGTGGGTAACACCCCCATAGGAATGGGTAACAACACCCCCACCGTCGTGGGTAACACCTCTGAAGGTCGGTCACAAAGACTGGAACCCATGCGTGCACACTTTAGGATTTGCTAAACCTCACGCGGTAGAGCTTTAGGCATTAGAGTCGTGCACCTCTGTACATATTGCTTTCAAGCCTCTCTGTACTTTCTATTTTATTCATTAATTCATGCATGCATTCATTACGTTCCTCTTTTCATTATCTTTCACTTTATGTTACATAATACTTTCATTACATTTATTAACGTTCAACGCAAAGCCAAGGGAAGACATACGTACATAATAAGAAACATACATATAATCATAAACATACAACATCAAACATACGCCATCACATCATAACCAGGCCTATCTCCCCATTCTAACCCTTAAAAACCACTTAGAAAACCTTAAGTCCAAAGTGGACGCATGGGTCCTTCCAGGCGCATGAGCATAAAAATTCTAAGTGTAAAACAGTCTGGGCGCATGGGCACTATTTGGGCGCTTCTGCCTGATTAGGCGCATCAACACTTAACATTTTAACACTTTGGGCGCATGGCACAATTCAGGCGCATGGGCCATCTGCTGGGCGCATGGCCAGCCATTTTAGGCGCATGGGCCATCTGCTGGGCACATGGCCAGCAACTTGGATGCCTGGCCAATTACTGGGCACATGGGCCTCCCCTTGGGCGCATGGGCCTCCCCTTTGGGCGCATGGTCACCCCTTTGGGCGCATGGGCCACCCCTTTGGCGCATGGCCAACAATTCAGGCGCATGGACCACTGTTCATGTTCGTCTGAATCATTCTGAAATGTTTTCTATGCCACCAATTTTACCCGATTACCACTCTAATCATACCCAAACACAGATCTAACATACTAAGGCCATCTAAGCATGCTAAACATCATTACTAGCCCATAATCAACACTATAACATGCATACATACATACAACATTCGAACATAAATCTGTAAACCCACGGTTTTACTTGAAAACATCACTTGGTATGCATAATAGCCCCAAACAAGTTGAAATCAGTAAAAGAGGGGTTCTAGAAACTCACCTTGAGCAGCTTTTGAGCAACACTCTTCCCGTTCAAGACCCACCTTCGATTCAGCTCTTGAATCCCGAAAACAAACACTTTTTCAGCTTCTTCTTCCTCTTTCTCTCTCTAGAACCGGGATCTCTCTCTTCTTCTTTTCAGCTGTGAAGAAAGGATGAAGAAGAAGAAATAACGGTGTGACATCCGTCACCTTAAGGTCCGTCGAACGACATAAATAAGCATAGAATTATTTTAATTATTCTTCCTTTTCTTCATGAACTCCTGCTTTAAGGAATCATGTCTGCTTTATTTTCCCTTGTGCCTGTACTTCCTCCGAGAACGTGTGTTAAGCATAAACCTTTTATAAATTTCATCACCGTTACCACCAAATATATCATTTTTAATTTCAACCATTGTCATTAATAAAACCATTTTAGACTATCAAATACCATTAAACACGCTTTTAACCTTGATATAATGAACATTTTAAGATCGTAACCAACCGAAACAATTTTGGGGAACTCGAGGGTTAAGTGCAGGGACTAAACTCGCCATTTTGCAAACTTGGGCTGGGTATATAAGCCCATACTCCAGCCCTTAATCTCATTTCATCTTTATCATCTTCATCCTCCTCACCTTCTTCTTCACATCTTCTTCATTCTAGCACCAAATCCAACCCGCTTGGTCTTGTTCTTGTTGTCTAGACTCCATCTACAGCCTAGTCTACTCTATTCTAGCAGGTAGACTGTCACACCCCAACCTTGACGGCGGAAACGTCGAGATGTGAGGGTTAAGATTGTTCACAGCCACATAACGCTATATTAAATTGTAAATATTATTATCATAAGTCTTGAAATGAAAAAAAATACAATCATATGTCTTATACAAGAAATAAGTTAAACATAACATAACATAATGTAACTTTTTATTTCATTATCTAGGTTCAAGTCCTAGATTATAGCATGCTTCAAAAGGTTCACTTTAAACTTGAGGTTGACCTGAAACATGATAAAAATAAGAGTCAACTAAAAATAGTTGGTGAGTTTCCAAGGTTTTCATACATAATATGAAAAGGTTACAAGTAGCAATTCATGTCATAGGTTATAAGATAGTAAGGTTATAGAACACATATCGTTACAACCAAACCTCGACTTGATTACAAGTATAAAAGATTGGCTAAGTGTATTTGGTTCCCTAGTGCACAAGCATACGGCTCCTAGGAGTCGGCAATACATCGACTTTAGCACCAAATAGGCTTGTCAGGCCCAAGATCTAAGACGTCGCCAGGCTAGCAATAGTTAATGATTGTAAACAAACTATGTATCTCATATAATCACTTACAACACACAAATAACCATGACAAAATATAAAGATGAATTGCAAGTGCATTACAAGTCTCAAACGTTTATAAGTGTACGATGTATAAGTATCATGTTTCACCCCAAAATAGTGTGAAAAATGTAAAAAGGGGCAAGAAAAACTCACTTGACAATAAATATATAATGGCGATTAATAAGAATAATAACAAGCGTCGCTCCAAGGTGTATCGTCACAAGACACCTAAATATATATTTACAAGATTAAAGCTTTACAATAATTTAACAAGGACTAAGAAAATCAACTTGATGTTTGGGGTTTTGTTAATTATTATTGTTAAATAAGAACTCAATTATATTTTCGTGGGAACGATTTTATTTATAATTTATATAATATATATGGATTAAGAATATCTTTTATAATAATTTTGTAATGTTTATAAAGTTTAGATAATTTTATAATTAAATAAAAATGAACACAAATTAAACAATAATTTAAAGGCAATGTTTGAAATAATAGTTCGTGTAAATTAAACTACTATTTAAAGTCTAAATTTTATAAAAAATATGCTAGCTATATTATTAACTTTAGGATATTAAATAAAAATTATAAAGATATTTTTATAAATAAATTACAGAAAAATGATTAAATAGTTTTAAAAGAAACAAAGTTTATGAAAATGATTTTTCATAATTTTTAGAAATTTTTAACATTAAATTTGAAGGCCAAAAAGGCCTAAAAAAATACTTGAGGTTCCCCGGATTCGAACCGGGGACCTCTTGTTTAGTGGTCGTGTGTTTTACCAGTGAACTAAAGGCTCTCAGCCGCGTTTATATTAGGTTCCTAAACCTTAAAAACACTGACACAAGATCCCACCCGATTCTCATGAACCCTAGAATTGTTTACCCCCAAATCGAAGGTCAAAACGACATTGTGAACCCAATTAAGTTTGGGGCTTTTGTTCCCCTCACAAAACCGAGTTCATTGATATATCTAACTTACCTGATTGATACCGAATTGACAGTAAACGATCGAAGAAAAGTCGCGGTTAAACTAAGACCGGTTCAAGTTGCAAACGACCTCAATACTCAAATTCGTGTTACAGAAAGCTTCCAAAGACCTTGTGAGCAAAAACCCTCTATCAATTTCAGGTCTTGAAGTTCGGAGATTGGTGTTCGAGTATAGAAGAGTTGCGGTTGCAACGGTTTTCGAAGGTGTGAAACTTGTGTGTTTCAGGAGAAATTGGAAGTTGAATATGATTAAAGGTAGACAAACGTTTGATCTGATTAAATTAATTGAATTATTATGGGTGTTTAAGGCTCGAACGGCTGCGGAGGTTTAAGGCTTCAGTTACTGCTTCGATTGAACTTGTAACCGACGTTTAAATGCTATTAATTGTTGTCTTTAGGTTCGAATCAAGCTTTAGCGGGGTTCGGGATGATTTTTGGATTAAAAATCGGCCGCTTGAAGCGGTTTTAGGACTCGCCGGAGGCCGGCCGGGAAATCGGGAGTAGGCAGGGGTTTGGGTTGAAAGTTTAAAACTTTACACTTTGGCCCCTTTTAGTTTATAGTTATCATTTCATGCTTAAAAGTTCTATTTTAAGTTTCCAAATTGACAAATAAAACCCCCAAACTTTATTTAAGTTTATGTTTTAAACATGGTTAAGTTTAATAACCCTTATAAATTATAAGTAACCTTATTAAAAGTAATCTTATTATTACTAATACTATTATTCATTATTATTACTTTTTTTTATATTTACTTTTATTAATATTAACATTATTATTATTATTTATACTTAACATTTCATAAAACCCAATGACAATAAAGAATAAGCACAAACAACACATGAGTTTTAAAATTGACAAATAATAACCCTTGTAAGAGTAAACGAAGTTAACTTTTAGTTAACAAAAATACGAGATGTTACATAGACGACCTTGGTTGTCCCTTTTCCTTGCTTATTCACGGCTGTCCAAACTAGGGTTTCGGGAGTTCGGGTTCAACTCGAACACATGAGATCGTGTGGGTGCGTGTGAGGTCTTTCTGCTTGTGTTTCATGTTTGTGTATGTTTGTAGAGTGTTTCTGGAAGTCCTTGTGGTGTAAAACTCGCGTTTAGAGCAGCTCGGGGGCTGCTCAGCCCGACCACAGTCGCGATTCTGCAGTTCAGGCGACTGGGTCTGTCATGCGATTAAGCCGTGCGACTGAGTGAGTCGTGCGACTGAATCTTGCGTCTAAGTCAATCATGCGACTGAGTTGTGTGACTAGGCATGTCGTGCGACTGAGTCGTGTGACTAGGCATGTCGTGCGACTGAGTCGTGCGACTGTGAGTTTGTATGCGATTGAGTCATGCGTATGAATGATTGTGTGCGATTGAGTCAGGTGACCGACTGAATGTATGCGATTGTGCGTGTTTCGCACGACTGGAGTCCAATCGCACGAATGAAGGTTCAATCGCACGAAAGTAGCTAATTCGCACGATGAGGGTTGATTCGTGCGCATGGAGGTTTGATCGTGCGAATGTGTGTTGTGTGGTACGACTAAATACCAGCCATGCGAATGAAGACTCAATCGTACGAATGAAGCTGACTCGTACGATTGAAGGTTGATTCGTAGGGATGGAGCGTTGAGTCGAGCGTCTGGTCCTGTTGTGTGAGTGATGATGTTGAGTGTGAATTTCCCCTTGAACGTCTGATGATGATAAGGCAACATCAGTAAAAGTGTCATTGCTTGACCACAAAGATTAAAGTCAACGCTATCAACATGCACATACTATTTCAATTGAAAACAACCTAACATTTTACAATTATCGACAATCAATTGGAACTCCAAATACTTAACAAGTGCTATCTTTCATAACACGAGATCATTTCACGGATGTCAAAAGCAATGACAACTACTCGTAGTACTTGGATCTACATAAGATCTGATACGTGTGTCCGCTTGTGTGTGTGTGCTACCCACGACCGAAACCATACAACCCGAACCGACCAAACATTACTATACGCTTTATACATGTCATTAATGCTTAACAATAACTGTCAATAGGTGTTTGACTGTTCTCTGCATACAACTGTTGGGAATCTCGATCTTTCATACCTACCACTAAACTTGTGAGTTTCGTGGCCCTTTTTTGTGCTTATACTACTTTACAAACATGGGGGAAAAGTATGCTCGCCCGTTTTCTATGTTGTACAACATACATACAATTTACATACTTGGAATCAACGTGCTACTGTTTTGTGGGTACTTATCTGATACATGCTTGAGTCTGCTTTGTGGTTCTTTCTTACAACCATTTAATTCCAGTGTGGAAACGACGGTTAGGTATGGTAGTACTACTGGGTTGACACCCCCACCCTCGTGTTGGTATACTAGTTAGTACCAACAATAGCCAGGTACGGGCCTTGGGTGAATATATTCCGACAAGATTCTTCGTGTACGTCATTAGGTTTGGTTGTAAAGCTCTTGTCATGTGATTTTGCTTAGTTATAATTGTATGCACGGTATTCTACAACAACTTTATACAGCATCAATTACTTATTTATTTTAAACTTGCGAACTCACCAACATTTTGTTGACCATTTTGAGCATATCTTTTCAGGTGATCATACTAGCTGAGGTTCTAGGTGTGCTGCCTTAGTGGAGACCCTAGGATGCATTTTCGGGCCAAACTTGTCATTTTGAAAACAATTGATGTATCTATTTCAAACAACGTTATACTTTGTAACTTGTTCCCGGGTTGTGGGAATTGCATACAATGTTATCATCTATGTATTATGATTTATGTATCATGTTTATGCTTATGACTATGTTGTCGTGAATACTGACTAAACACGACACAAGTCCCCTTGTTGTCGGGTGTTGTCATGACACGCTTGTCATCATTATTATTATTGCATCTCTATCGCTTACCATGTGTTATGACGATTCTCGTCTCGTTACGCCCCCGTGTTTTCGCACTTAGCGGGGGTGTGACAATGGGCACCCATGCCCTTCTAAACCTTAAAGTAAAAGGTTTGTACTTTGTACACTTTTCCCCCCCTCCACTTGTGCTCATTATCTTTTCTTTCTAATTACTTTTCTTTTCCTTCATTTAAATAGAAATTTCGGGGTGTTACAGGAACCTTAGTTGGGAATATGGTATCCTAAAAGTACCAACTTCAATCTCTATGATTATACGGATAGTGAATATGGAGGAAGCAATATTAATAGGGAATTCCCTTTACGAGGATGTAATTTCTAAAGGGAAGATTGGTCTCATGGCAATATAAGAAGCAAACTTGTGGGTCTACATCAACTAATGAAGCAAAGTATATTTTTGCCTCTAGTTGATATGCTCAGGTGCTGTAGATTCAAACTCAACTTAGAGATTAACCTTCACGAACACAGGATTCACATTTACGATAATCATGTTATCTCAATCACCAATAGTACTGTTCAGTATTCAAATACAAAATATATTGATACCAGGTATCATTTCATATGAGATTATACTATAAATAAATTTATTAAATTAGTTAAAGTTCATATAAATGAACAATATGTAGTTTTTTTTTCACAAATGCATTTAATAAAAAAAGGTTTAATTATATTATATATGCTATTGAGATGATGAACTTCAAATAGCTTATTATCTTCTTAAAATTATATAAAAATGAAATGTAATAAAATTTGTGAAAAATTGGTTTTTTTAATAACAAAACTGGGCATCTGTAGAATTTTACGATTCGACAAATAAGAGTACTTAGACACTTGTCTTACACAAGATCTGGTAGCACCCACTTCTATCTTCGATCTGATAAGTAATGATGTCATAGTTGTTCCTTGAAAAGATTGTTCTATCATATTACAAAACTATCGTATTTACATTTACAGGGGTAAATATTTTTTAAAGTAATACTATTATATATCATTCTTAACTGTAAGCGAACTCTTCTTCCGACCATTGTCATCATCTACTTTCATATGTTAACAATAATTTTTAAAATCCTACTCAAATTCAAAAAAATTTCAAATAGCCGCGCAAAACCTAAAATCCTGACCAAATCACAACATTGTTGCTTCACTTGAACCCATTGGTGATTCGGTATATGATTTGATTCTTAATTTCCTTCACGATGTCAACCCAGTGATTTATGTATCACACATTTGACAATTCGGTAACACATATTATATTCAAAGAAAACATGGAAACAAAGTCCTAAATTGTGGCAAGAGCTAAAGATCACCATCTTTTGCTCCAAGATTCATCAACACCTCAGGCTACCGTCAATTATGCCATATGATTTTATGATATGAAGCCTATTATGATTTCATTTTAGATCAATTTGTGATGAGAAGCCCTCATCCTTTGGGGTATGAATTTCAAGTAGATTTCGTTATTGTTTCCAAGGACAAAAGCATAGCCATAGGTATGGGTCAAATGACCCTATGTTTTTGAAAGATCTTTAGTAGTGTAGTATGTTAGATACAAATGCGTTAAACGAGTTGAAATAAAATATTATAATATATATATATATTATATATATATATATATATATATATATATATATATATATTATATATATATATATTTGTATAATTGATATATGTTATAGATAACATATAAATATAATTATTATATATAATAAACATATTTATGGTATAAAAATAGTATAAAAAGAAAAAATTATTATTTATAAATGTACATAAATCTTTTTATATATCTTCTTAAAAAAATTAGTTTTAACAATGATTAGCTATAATAAACTATATTTTAACAAAATTAAGTCTTATTAAAGTATTTTTAATATAATGTTATTTATTTATAGAAAAAGTTTATTTTGATTATTATAGTATTAAACGAGAGATATTAATAAAGCTTTTTTAAATTTAAGATTTTTACCAAAATTGTAAATATATTATGGTGATAACACATGCACAATTCTAGACGGAGCCAAGTGGAGATGACGTAAACATATTAGAAAAAGACCATGTGACTAATAGTTATTTTTGTTTTATTAAAGCAGATAAAACAAAAAACTTCATTGAGCTCATAGGTTTTTGAAAATTGACCCTAAAACTAATATGGTTGAAAGCTTTAACAAAATATATGTTGTTCCACTGATTGCAATCTTAACTGCTAGACCTCAACTCATTATTTTAATTTTCCTTGGCCCAATCCCAAACAAAATTTTACATTGGGCCCGGATCACCAGATCTTCCCAAGTCTCCAATTCTGCAGGTGGTAAAATGGTGGCAAACATAAAATGAGTTTGCTTATGTTCTTGATTGAAAATTAGTGATATAAACCAACCCAAACCGGGAATTCTGTAGTCGAGTTGATAGAAGTTGGAGCGCCGAGAATAACTGACCCTGATGAAAAAAAATCATGGTTCTACCATTACTTGTTTCTATGTTAGATTTCTGAATTTTGATGGTCCTTTGTGGAATTAAATGGCTACGGTCCTTCATTGAGAGGTACGTTGATTTTGATTTTTCAATTTTGTTTCTTTGTTCATTATTTTTTGTAATGATCGAGTCACTCGATCTTCTTCCTTCCACAATTAGTTCAATCAATTTCTTCTTTCACAGGATGTTCCCAAGACCAATTGTTGAATAGGAAAGAGTTAAACACACAGGTTTGGTAATAGTATTTACAGATAATGAAATCAAGTAAAACATAAGAGTTTGGATGATAACATTGATTCCTTAAATTTAAAATAATAATGATCATGTATCTTAACATAATTAAGTTTAGCATAAGTCACATTAGTTATATTATTGTAATTATTATATAGTAATTATTGTATTACTCGAATGTACATATGGGTTGAAACCGGTAGGTTGTCCATCCCGCCAAAAGTAATCGTAAATGATAGTTACAACGGTTATGTATAACTGTCAAATGTTTCTAGTATATATAAGGGACGATGGATGTAACAGTTGTTGTTCGAATGTAAAGTCTGTGTTTAGATTATCAATCAAAGTTTGTGTTTATTTCAAGTTCATTTGTAACCAATAAATGGCATCAGAGCCTATGTTAAGATCCTGTGGAAGATATGAATCCCTATTGGAGTTAGAAGACATATTTGTGCCAGGGAGTATAGACGGATGTGATGATTCCCCTCTATATGCAACGTTTTCTTCAGAGGAAGGAGATGTAGAGAACTACGAGGCTAATCGATCAATGTAGACTCTTTATGCGTTAAAGGGGAAAATTTCAAATTTAAAGGAAGCAATCGATCAATGACAGAAAACGAGAAGCCTACCCAGAAAGAAAGTGATTGACAATAAAAGGAAAAGGGATCTACTATGGTTACCCGAAAGGAATGTGTTGTAGCCTCTGCAAAAAACAACTTCATTATCGATGGGACCGCCCGGAGAAAGTTAAGAACACATAGTTCTTAATCAAAGGAACAGGCAATCCAAAGTGGGAATTTGTCTGGTTTGCAAGCATGACTCTCAAACAACACGCAACAGGAAACTGAAAGGTACTCAGAGAAATGAGCAATTCGTTCGGCATGGAAGGATGTTCGGATGGATATACACATGGGTAGTTAGAGGAAAAGGTAACACCTTAATTCAAAGTAGTGGACGTTCTCATTTGATAGAAGATATATTTATGCACCCACTACGTACTTAGTGTTGAGAAGTTGTTGAAACAAGGTTTCAAAGTAAAAACTGAAGGAGATATATGTCATCTCACAAAGACGGATAAGGTAAATGATACCACCGCATGTTGGCGTTGTAATGAAAACCATCATCATGATTATCAATGTCCAATAAAGAACCAAAAGGAACAAGATCATACAGGGGTGCAAATGCCCGAGAAGATGGAACAGAAGCATGTACCGACCAGAAGACATCAAGAAGTCACAAATCAACACTGTGAGTAAGCACTTATGTGGAATCACTTCGAGACTATTGCAACTGAGGCAGATCAAAATGAAACAAGAGAAAATAAGAGAAAGGGACCAATATTGTACCCAACCAATATATCGTCTCTACAAGATTGCATTGTCTTCATGGATATAATTCACATAGCCAGCAAAGTACAAGAATACAAAGAGAAATTTGAATATGAATTTGAGGAAGTGATGGAATGGTTCATCTCATATATCTTAAAGATCAAGATCCCAAGTCCTATGCCACCAAGAGACTTGTTCGGACATCGCAGAAGTTTGATGAACTTATACATGATGGTGCAAAATCATGGAGGATACATCAAAACAAATCAGAATGGAAAGTAGGTTGAAGTAGTGAATCAATTGGGTTATAACTTAGACTTAGAATTGTTTGCAACAGGAGATCAAGAAAACATTATCAAGACAATAAATATCGTGTATCTACGTTACTTAGAGATGTTGGAATGGTATCATCTCAAGTTTAAAGGAAGAGAAATTACACTTGAAGTGGGAGAAGGAAGCAAAAGATGACACCAAGGAAGGAGCAGAAGACTCAACACGAGGCTGAATTACCACTGAAGAAAAGATTCAACCTCGGGTGAAGATGGAAGCATGGATGCTAAACTCTTGGGGTGATTGTTGGACATAATTAAGTTTAGCATAAGTCACATTAGTTATATTATTGTAATTAGTATATAGTTAGTATTGTATTACTCGAATGTACTATGGGTCAAAACGGGTAGGTTGTCCATCCCACCAAAAGTAACCGTAAATGACACTTACAACAATTATGTATAACCGTCAAATGTGTCTAGTGTATATAAGGGACAATGGATGTAATAGTTGTTGTTCGAATGTAAAGTCTGTGTTGAGATTATCAATCAATATTTGTGTTTATTTCAAGTTCATTCGCAACCAATACGGTTGATGTTAATTTTGTAATGGTTTTGTCTTTTATATTATTATAACGTCTCGCTCTAACCTATGGTTATGTATAATTTTGTTTCCCTTTTCATAAACTTTTAAATACGTTTGCATGAAAGTCATTGGCCCCGTAAATTATATTTTACGTAACTTCTAACATAAACACGTTAATTTTTTACACTGCACACTTTGGTTATTAAGTGAAAAAATGAAGTTAACAATAATCTTCATTTGATACCTATATTGGTCATCAACGTTAGAGAAACGTGTTGGTTCTTATGTTTTGATTGTTCTGAACAAATTGATTATATCACATTTTATATATTCTTTGGGGATATAAGGGAATTAAAATATTATTTATGATTTAATTATGTGTTCAAAAACAACACTCTGGTCACTTATTTTGGTGAATGCATGTGTATAATTCATGTATACGCTTTATTTTGTTTTGAACTGTAGTTTTAGATTTTGTATTTATAATTAATAATCTTTGATTAATTTGTATATGTTGTCGGGATATGATATGGGGATTTCTTTAATCTCAAAGAGTAGATCAAGAATAGCAAGAAAGAATAAGCAGTTATGTTTGGAAAAAGATTATATGTATATGTGGTATTGGAAGCAAGAGAAAAAGATAAGAAAAAATAGGTATGCATTGCGCTCATATTTATGTTGGTGATGTGGCATCATGCCATTAGATCAGGTTTATTTATAATGTAGTGGTGTAATTTGTTTATATTAAGCATCTTTACGCAAATGTGGTTGCTGAATATTTATGAAAAAAATACAATTTTTCATCAATTAACAGTGTTTATATTTATTTGAGCAAGTTCCAGACATTTTCTAATGTCTTAAGAACCTTCCGTTTTGTTCTTTAGTTACTTTAATATATTTTAATACTATATCTACACTCTAAACACTGATGAACAGTAACTTTCTATAATTTACATGTAGTTAATAAAAGGAATAGACAAGTGATTTGTTTTTATACGTGGTCAACAGTAGAAATAGACCGATGGTTTGGGTGTTTACAACTGATTAAAAACAATTAGTGTTACTCTTGATAACAAACAAATGTTTTTTTGTGTGGTGGTAGGAGGTCTGGTTATAGGTGTTGTTTCGCAAGCATCTATCCGGTTATGTTTTTAGTTAAGTTCAGGGGTGGCTCTTTATATCTAACTACTAGGTTAGAGCTCATATATTATATGGGTAGAATAAATAAACATATTAAATCATTAGTTTTATAAATATTTTAATTTCTAGATGTTATTATTCATTGTTGAAATAAAAATATAATAAATATTTAAAAATTATAACACATAATGAATTAGAAATTGTTACTCTATATTTAATATGTATTAATAAATTATTAAAATAACTATATTTATATTTTAGATGTTTAATAGTTTAGTTTACTTATTTATAATAACTATCATTTAATATGAGAGAGACAAGAAACATAAATATAAATATATATATTTTTAACATATTTTGGTTAAAAAGAAAAGTCAAACTAGTTGTTTTTATAATTTTTATATTATTATGAAAGAGATGCGAGAAATAATTTTTTTCTTATGATAAAATGATGGCACGTGTTATTTGATATGCTATAATAATAACACGTGTTTTAAAAAACCTTCTTTATTATAGGTTACAGATATTAATTTTCTTGTTTATGTTCAGGTGAAGCTTTCTCGTTGGTAATTATATCAAATTAAAGTTATACGTAAAAGAGAGTTCCCATTTTCTTTCTCTCTATTCCTTGCACCCTCCCCCTTTCTCCTTCTTAACATTGATTACAAAGCTCTAAAATGATAGATACTATGAGATAGTTAAGGTGTTTTGTAATCGTCGTTCTCTAACACATCATTTGTCATGAGAAGATGGGCTCTTGATTTCTCCATTGTTCATGAGACTTAATTACCCTCTTCTTTTGTGTTTTTTTGGACTCGTTACAATGAAAAAAAGCTAATAATAAAAATATTAATACTTATAATATATTTGAATACGAATACGAACTAGATAAAACTACGATCATGATATGATAACCAATATTATCCTAACCATAAATTATCAACTAACAACCTCGCATCGTTATCTAAAACCATATACTTCAAAAATCTATTTTCTTTGTTTTTTTTTCTTCTACCATTGTGTCTAGCAATGCATTACTTTAGTATATTCATTTTATGTGATTGACCGAATATGAAACACAATTTTACAGTCAAGTATGAATTCAAATTACCATTACTCATTCAATTGTCATCCCTACGTACACTCAAATTGTATTTATAGACAACTAGTCTTCAATGCACTTCTCACAACCAAAAGTATGATACTATATACGAATAGATAACTCGTAGATTGCGATTATTATAAGTTTCAAACATAACAGGACGAAACCATACATTCTTTGATTATCAGTCCACTTTGGAATACTTGATAGGTGGAGATAGATCTAGTGATATACAAGAGAATGGTACGACATAAACCATGCGAATAATATTATGATCCAAACAAAAAGATGATTAAAAATGTAAAAGAATTACCAGGGCCATAAGAAGAATGAGACCCCCTTATCGTGTTCGGTGTAAAAGAACCATGGGAGGACATAAGATCTAATGTGTTTTCGGCACGTTGCCTTTCTTTCAGCTGATTTTGCTATTTTGTTGGCTGATTTTGCCACTGATTCGGCTGATTTTGCCACTGATTCGGCTGATGTTGCTTTTGATTCGGCTGATGTTGCTTTTGATTCGGTTGATGTTGCTTTTGATTCGGCTAATTTTGCTTTTGATTCAGGTAATTTTGCTTCTAATTTCGCCGAGTTTGCTAATCATAGTTTTAAAGCATTAATTACATGAGATATAGAATTAACTAGAATTAAATCAGCGAGACGACATATTTGTACTATATAATGACACTCTAGGAATGTTGGTGTAAATAAGCGTGTTGTGAGTTTATATAAGCAAAAGTGATAACAATGTCGTGATGTTATTTAATGGAATTTACCTAATATAATAAAAATGTAACTTAAGTTGACACGTATCGGTATTATATTATTTTTTGTCAAAGTTTTTTCGCTTCTCTTTACTACTAAGTAGTTATATTAATTAGTAATAATACTCTTTTCTAGATTAGAAATAGTTTGTAGAGATCTTTTTATTAATGTTAGAGTAAAATGTTATTTTCGTCCCCGACGTTCTGTTGAGTTTGTCATTTCATCCAATTTTTTGTTTTTTTTTTCCATTTCACTCATTATAGTTTACCAAATATTATCATTTCCATCCACTCAACTAACTCTATTAATACATACGTTAAATATTCAGATATTTTAGGTTTTTCAATACCCTAATTATTCAATTAAAAAAAATTAACCAATTAATATTCAATTAAATCTAAAAAACACATGAAAAGATTAGTGAGACCGGTCGATTCGATTTAAAAACTTAGATTAACTCTAACCCATGTGGTTCGATTGAGGTATGTTGTGGGATTGAAATTAATCTTCACGTTTTGTTTGAATGTGTAACGTTGTTCGATTGAGGTATACTGTTGTCACATTTTGTTTGATTAAGTCTGTTGTGTCACGTTCGAAAAAACCTCACAACAACATACCTCAATCAAACAAAACGTAACAACAACAATCCTCAATCCCACACACTATAGAACAACGGTACTTGTTCGATCAAAACGTGAAAATCAATTGAATTCCCATAACAGACCTCAATTAAACAACATTGTTAGAATTAATTGAAGTTTCTAAATCGAAGTGCACTGGTTCACTAGTCATTTCATGTGTTTTCTAGTTTTAATTGAATATTAATTAATTAATTTGTGTTAATTGGATAACTACGGTGTTGAAAAAGACTAAAATACCCTCATATTTAATAGGGTTTTAACAGTGTTAATTAATAGAGTGGATGATAATAATATTTGGTAAACTAAAGTGTCTAAATGACAAAAAATAAGTTTTTGAATTGAAATAACAAATTCAACAAAATGTCAGGGACGAAAATGATTAATTTTTATATAATAAGAAGTTTTTCTAAAACAAAAAATTTCTTTAAAAATAAAATATTTTGAAATTGGTGTTTTTAATAAGTAAATCTTTTAAAATTAAAAATAATTAAAACTGAGAGATAATAAAATCTAAATCTCTTTTTTGTAAATGGTTTGTTTTAAATTTTTTTTTAAGAAACATAAGAAGTTTAAATGTCGATATCATTCTTTTATTACTTATACTTTTTATTTATTCATAATTTTACTTATATTTTATTTTAAAATATTATTATATAATTAAAATGTTATATTATGTTTAATATTTTAATTAATCAACCTGTGTAATACACGAATTTAAATCTTTATAATATTATGAAGTAATGTACCTTTGTTGTAGCTAAACCATGTCCCAACTCCCAACTATCGTGCCTATCATGGAGACAGTACAAGAAACAATTATACAATGTCGAGATTACTCATCCTTCCACCGGTGCTTTTTTTGGAAGTAGAGTTACCATTGTTTGCAAGATTTACATTACCTACATGATGCGTTCATGCCGTTAAATTAATGGATAATTACTCGTGCTCTGTAACGGTTCAAAACGAAAATGAGTAACATAAAATGTAACAACATATATAGTATTCACCTCCGAGAAAATGAACGCCAAAATTGGAAACCACATAAAAATAAATAAATAATAAAAAAACAAATAATAAAGAAATTTTAAAAATTAAGGAAAAGTGTAAAAGATACATGTATATGTATATATATATATATATATTATATATATTATATATATATATATATATATATATATATATATATGTATATGTATATATATATATGTATATATATATAAAAAAACAAGTTTATTAAAATTCAAGTGTTATAGGGAAATTTTATTAAAGTTTATGGTACGTGGTAAATTGGTTAAAATAAAAGAAAAAAAGGGTATAAAAGTAAATTAGGTAAGCTGGTTGTATTAAAGTGCGAAGTCTGAGTGTAAAATTACAGAAAAACAAAACTACTTAAATTAGCAACATTAATATATATATATAAATTAATGTTAAAAAAGAAAACTTTAACAAAACTACTAGTTTTCAATGGTAAATTATAATTAACAAAAACATATTTAAAATATTTATAAATCAAAAAATAACATAAAAATAAAAAAAATAAAAACACAAAAATGTTCCCCTACTTTCCCTCTTTCATAAAAAAATTATAAAAAATAAATAAATTCATTTTTTTAACGAAATTCGTTTTACACATGTGTAATGTCGGATTTACACATGTGTAAATCCAGTATTACATATGTGTATAACTAGATTTACACATATGTAAATACGGATTGATTATTTTTTTAGAAAAGTATATCAATACGGTAGGCGTTGAAAAGATAAAAAAAATACTGAATTTTATGGTGAATTTTTTCTGAAAAAAATGATATCGTGAAAAAATTATGAACGTTTAAAAAAGAGAGAAAATGATATGTGATTTACATATGATAAAAAATAAATGGCTGAGATTACTTTCTAAAGTTCTCACAAAAAGATGGTTCTCATTTGAACCTTCCTGTATATATAATACTTAATACAAACTATCATTATAACTCATAAACAAGCTTACCCTGGTCAGCATATCGAATATAGCATTTTTCCATGTACATATCACCCCAGGTCGATGTTGTGCACTTTATTCTCAACTGTCCACATGCCTCCAAAAGACAATTTTGACAATCACACAAACTTAAATCTTGTACGCATTGTGCCACACCCTGTATGTCCCCAAAATCACCCCCACGAAAGTATTGTCCAGTGCCACCAACTAGATATGTCAATGCACCATCTATGCGGTTCAACACATTCAAATTGTATCCGACCGAAGGGCCACATCTCCTACACGCCTCTGTTTTTTCTTGGGTCCCAAAAAACGATGTATCATCATACTTCACAAAACATCCTTCTAATTGTAGCACAAATGATCTTGAGTTGACTTATAGCATTAGTGACACATTCTTTACAATTAGGGGAGCTAACGTCACCTCTACACTGAAAGAGACCATAAACAACGTCGCTTTATGGGGAGGTTACAAAATTTTTTAAGTTGTTTACAAAGGTCGAGTCAACTAAGTGAATAGTGAGTTAACATTTAACTCATAAGGTGTCTCTGAAGTAAAGTTGAGTTGAGAGCATTGAATATAAACATTGGATTTTGTAGTAGAAATTGATAAGATGATGAAGAAGAAGGACATGAATCAGGTTACTACCTAAGTTATTTTTACTTTTTCTTATATTTACTAATAACTAATTATATTATTTAAAACTATTAGGTTTTTCATCTCGTGAATTGGTTTATTGAACAACTAATATCGGTCAAGAAAATATCTATCATCTTTTCACAAAACGATCCGAAAGAAATACAAGTGGTTTGGTCGTGAAAATATGATTAAAATGTTATTATGATGGAGTATTCAAAAGAGCACTCACATTTAAAAAATGGGCACAAGAAGAATAAATTTTCAATAATTCCAATTAGAGAGGAAGTACGAATTAAAAAATGGCTAGACATAGTTAGTGTAGATGTTACACATAACCACGAACTTGACGAACATCTCAAGAGGCATACATACGGAATGAGACTCACTAAAAAAGAGATTGGTATAGTAAAACAACTAAGAGACCAAAATATTGAGCCTCATAACTTTTTAGTGACATTAAGGGAATAGAATCCCAACAACGTGTCCAACCTAAGAACTGTATATAATGTCCGCATAAAAATAAAAAAGTCAAGTAGAATCGGCGAAACTCTAATTCGGTTTTTCTATACTACAACAACATAAATATATTTATACCCATCACATATATAAACCCACAAATACAGTATGCGGAGTTTTTTATCCAACCCACGTCTTACACTATATAGCGCGCCTACCCGCAATTGTTGATAATAGTCGCGACATGTAAATCCAACATGTACAAAATGTCATTTGTTCAAATGGTCGGTGTGACATCAACCCTAAATTCATTTTTTATTGTTCATGCATGTATTGATTTTGAGTGTGAAGTTAATTTCAACGGGTGTTTGAACAACTTAGATATGTTTTGAACCATCCTACATAATTTTGTAATTTAACTTCTTGCCAATATGTATATCTATTTTGTATCATCCTACGTAATAACTTACAAATTACAATTCCTTAGTCTCGACAAATATGATCCCCGTTAGACGGTCATATAGTTTCACCAAACACCACTAATTCAATAATTTCTTCTTGTATAAAGTGTTGCTAACAAACTTATACATGCAATAAAATATAAGAAATATGTTTCAAATTGCACCACAAACATTACGATGAATAGTGACTAATATACTAGTTTTCATCATTAACATTGTTTGGTATCTACAAATTCAAAAGAAAGATTAAATCACAATTATATTTTATTATTTGGTTTAAAATAGATAACATGAAAATAACATTACCGTTTTAACTTCCCATAACGGAGGAAATAGTTCGGTGCTCACGTCTACATATTCATCACCATTATTGGTTCCCATGTGTATTAAGTTAACTCACTCACATAGGAGAATCATCTAACGATCATAAACCACAACTCGTGTGTTCTTTGTATTTCTTTTAATTGCCAGATAATCAGTCTATTTGTACATCCCGAAACATACTACAAAATAAAAACATTTTTATAATTTAAAAAAATGAATCTGATAATTATACATTTAAAATCTTACATTTAAACATAAAACCATGTTTTGTGGTAGGCCACCTCAAAAATCTAAGTTGAAATCCACAACACTCATGTAATGCACCTTAAATGACTAAGCATCTTCGTTGCGCAAAAACAACATAATATTTCAGGACTATTTCTTGTCATTTTGCGAATAATGATTATCTATTGGTTCTGAAATAATTTCAACAATAACACGTGTGTTAAAAGATAACTCATTTGACGCTTTCTATAACTCCCGAAAGAAGACAATTTTATTTATCTCGTTTGAAACTCACCTAACAAAACAAATGACATATGTTGGTTTATATAGGATCATAAATCACATCAATTAATTTATACATGTTTTTCGAGGTATAGTATGTCTCGTCATGTTAAAATAAAAACATAAAAACACTAATACCAAGTAATAAATATTTCACATCATTGTTTTTAGAAAAATTAAAAGGTTCGTAAGAGACAAGATATACGAATTCTTAAGTAATACGGTCACGGCTTGAGAGGTTCATTACGTGCATCTTTTAACAGCCCCTTACATGCATAACAGGTCGTGGGGACAAAAATGTTTGAATTATAAGGAATGAATCCACAAATTAAGTCACTACCTTAATCCTAGCCTATCTATAATTGGAAGATATTAATGTGATTATGTAGTCTACTTTAGATCCGTGTAATTAGCCTTTTAATCATCCATTTCCATGTTGTATATTGTCTATAAATTCATTGCAGAATTCACAGTTCAAACATCAATAAAAACTATTTTCAATCTTCAACCTCTTTATGAATTACCTTTTGCATTACGGGCCATATAAAAGTCAGTCTGCATTACCTAAACCTTTGGTTGAATCATACTCAATGATCCGAAAAAAATATTAATTATACTAATAAATCTGCATATGTGAAATCAAGTCCTTTAGACATGCAAATGTCTTCAGCTATGTATGTTAATAAATTGTCTTTTCACATCATATTCAATAAATCTTCAAGTACACCTGAATTTATACTTTTATTTTCGTGTGGTAACTGTGTAACATACCACTTTGCTTTGAGTCGACCCGTACCAAAAGCCACGCCACTATGCTGGAGTCTAGTTGTTCACGACTCGTTTTGATTAGCTGGAAAATATGTCGTCATTCAAGCGAGTCAACTCATTCATTTCATGAAGGCGTATTCTTTTTTTCTAATTTTTCAATAACTCTTAGTCAATTCTCATCTAAAGATAAAAATACTCACTATTTAAGTGACTTAACTCATTCACTAGATGTATAACCTTTTAAACCACAATATACACATCATCACACATGCTTTCTCTCCTCCCACACTTAGAGGACTCATTCACTACAGCTCATGTGTGCATATGTTTACTCCAATATAACCAAATTGGGCATTGCAAGTTCTCACAACATATAGAATGATTTCAATAATCGAAAGATCAACGAGACTTTAAACAATGTCGTAGACCCGACAACTTTCAAGCCATTTCAAATGACGCATTCGTGCTACACACTCAAGAAAATGAAGAATCGGAGGAAGAGGTGCCACACCTCCACAAGAGAATGGAAAAATTAAAATATAAAAGCAAAACTTTGGATCAATATATAGATAGCGAAAGCATGAATATTTTGTTTCAGAGACCCAAACCTCAGCAATTAACGAGGAACTTGATTTTTAAAGAGCTTTTTTTATATGGACATGTTTATTTTTTTATATATAACCTGTTTAGTTTTATTATATTTAACTTGCTTATTTTGTTATATAACTTGTTTACTTTTAGGTTCTAGATCAATTAACTGATTTTAAAGGAACTTAAAATGTCACAATGTTGTGGATGGACTTAGGAAATGAAATTTTATTTTTTATTTACTCTTGTTTATTTTTTATTAATGGAAAAATTTTCAAGTAGTATGGAAATACATGCAAATCGCTTTGAAAAAAAACCACTTTGATAACATAACGAAAAACAGTCTGTTTAAAAACTGAAACGTTTTGAAGAAAAAAATGAGTTTGTACACCTCTACCTAGCAAACCACAAACAAAAAACAATCAAAATTCAAAAAACTCACCAAATCCGAAGACACATGGGTTCAAAATCAAAATAAAACCAAAACAATCGCTGACAGATAGGAAGACAAATGCACAAAGAATAGATAAGATGCAGCTAACATAAGTACATAACGTGCGGAGGCGAAAGATGGTCAACACCAACCAACGTGAAAGGCAACATTGTCCCGATATAGTGTAATGAAACCAGAAAAAAGAAAGAAAATTTAGAGTTACTAAGATTGGGATGTAAAAAAATGTATCCCTCCACCATAATAATATAAAAAAAGAAGAAAAGAAAAGAAAAGGAGATAAAAAATATGTTGGTAAAAGAATGATTAAGTAAAAACTAATTAAGGTTCAAAATATCATTAACAAAAGATTAAGTAACTTTAGTTGATATAACACTATGTTAATACCTCGTGTATTACCCGGATTGAATATATAAATATTAAATATTTATTAATAATAACTAATAAGTTATAAAACGATCTTTTGATATAAGATTTGATTGATATTACGTACGAGTGATAAGAAGACAATATCATTTTTTAAACTTTCGTTTAATTTTTGTGTTTTTCTAAAGAAAAGTTAGTTTTTAAACAATTAAATTGTGTGTTTTCTAAAAGTTTGATATTTTTTAGAGAAAATCTTATTTTATAAAAAATTATTTATTTACAAATTGCATTTGTAGAATCTTTTTATAATTTAATAAAAATACTTTTAATATGAAAAAACTTAAATAATATTATTTGTAGTTAATGTAATAATTATTAAGAAAAATAAATGAGAAAATAAAATATAAGGGCTCTACATTGTAATAAGTAGCATACAAAAACATTCTTTTGTAATAAGTAGCATACAAAAACATTCTTTTATGAGTATTGATAGATTAATAAGTGATAAATATTGTTGTAAATTCAACTTCATAAGATAAGAAAAATATAGCTAGCAGGTTGCGAAGTTGATGTTTTGAATGCTTGGTGATTGTAGCCCTACCTCTGTCTATTTCGCTCTGAAGTTGCAGATTGAAAATTTGATGTTTGAATTCTTCATTCCAAATTTGCAGATTGCAAGTCAATTTTCATTTCATTTCTGCGAGTAGTTGTTGAAATATATGTTTAGTACAATTCAACAACAAACATATTGGTAGTTTTGTCTCTAATGTGTACTTTGTTTCTTGCATAAAATGGATGATATTGAGTTGGATTAATGGAATATCGGTCTTAACTTGAGTTTGCGCTTGGGCTGCTGCTGGACTTATCTTGAGTTTCCTTCACATTGATATATGCTGCAAAAGAACTGAATGAAAAATAGAAATATTAGGAAATCATTGTTTTTTTGGGTTTTCGATCAGTTCTTGATGTTCACCTGCCTAATGATTCGATGATTGTCATCTACTTCTAGTCGTTATATTGGTCATCTATGTCTTTGGTTTCAACAATCTTTTTTATATGTTTCATCTTCATCTTGTCTTGTTAGTCTAGTTTTAGGTCTGCAGATTTAATCATTTGGCAGATTATTTTTGTTCTTGAAGAATTTCTCTATTTGTTCCGTATCGTTTTACAACCGGAATCTCATTTTGTGACAGTAATTTCTTAAGGTCTTTTCATTTTAATTTGTTGAAATCAATATAGACTTGTTTGATGTTGTTCATAAGTTTTGCCTTTGATCTAGTTGTGATCAAGAATCATCAGGAATATTGTTTGATCATAGGTTTTAGGTCCAATTCAAATTGGGAAAATTGGAACATGTTTGATTATCTCCCTTTAGAAATAAGTTATAACATATTAAAAATATGAAACCTTTAGCGGATAAATGCTTTTGTGTCTTAAAGCCATGCTCACTGATGTGCCCTTAGAAACAGCGTATAAGATGATACGAAAGAAAAATGATAGGTTAGCAATGTGAGTCGAAACACGAATCAAATAAACAATCCAAGAGATCAAATCTGCGCTAGGCATAACGTAGAGCACTCGTTTATCATCTATTAGGAATTACATTGTTCAAAAAAACGGTGCCCTATAAGGAATCCCTTTTCGTCTTTTAATCTTGGAAGGTGTTAAGATAGGTTTTGCACCTGCGTTATGTAATCCGTTGTCATCAACTGCAGGCTCTTCTGCGTTTTCAGTTATTGCAAATACCTGTAAAATTTGAACAAATAGATAAGAGAAAAGAAAATTAGACAAACTAGAAGAAATCAAGAAATAACTTGGTTGACTTTTGACCCGTTTGAAATAAAACACAACGTAAATCGTATCATAGTAACGTATGTAGGAGATAAAACTAGATTACCTTGCATTGGATACTGCAGAAAGAAGCGTCTATTAAAGTCTGATTGCAGATATAGCACCTGTGATCCTTCGTGTTTTGCTGTTGTTCTTTTACTTGCTGACTTTCGTTCCTTCGCTTCAAGAACAACACCTTGTTCTTGTTTGTTACATAGCCCTGCACTCATAACTTGGTTATCTTTGCTCATACATTATAAGATAACTTGGAAGAAGATAACAAACTTCATCAAGTTACTATACTGACCTGAATGCCTGAACAATCAAAGTGCTTCTGAAAATCCGGTCGCTTTATCACATCGTTATAAACATACCTACGAATCTTCATGATTGATCAAATGTTAACATAACGTGTGATTGTAGATGCAGATAATCAACCTTTATTCAAAGGCATGCATTACCGATACTAGATTGAGGTGTCAAAATGGACGAGTCATGTGGTCAGGTCAAAGTGTCAAATACACAATTTTTTTTGAGCGAATTCTTTTTTTTTTTTGGAAAAAGGTGGAGTACGAATTAGGAATGTTCAACGAGTGAGCCGAGTAGAATGAACATTGGCTCGAGATCACATCAATACGAACCAAGCTCACTCAGCTAGTAATCTTCAAGCCAACTTGAAAGTTGAGCTCGTGTTTGTATTATATTCGACTCATGGTTTGTTGAGCAGACTTTTTTTTTAATTTGAATCATTTAATATATTATTAAACAAAGTTCATATACAAGTTAATAACACCGTTAAACCATATACCTCTCAAATAACAAAGCATCAAAACCTCAAAATACCAATTAGAATTATCAACATATTTTTTCAAGCGAGTAAACGAGTATCTTTAATTAACCCAAATTCTTATATGAGTTGTGAACCACCAGGTAATACCAATATGCTAGTGATATAATTTAAAGCCTTCTATACATGAAAATATAACTCAAATCGACTCATTTAATATTTTATATATCAATTATTTCTAACGACAAACATATAGTTATGCCTTTAACTGATTAGGGTCTCTAATATTTCATGTGCGGATAATATAATACCTTGATGTGCTCGTGTCCTTGATGATCCGAACTACATTGATTGCAAAACGATCCAACACAATCGATGCAAAATCGATCCAACTTATTGTCCTTCATGTTGGAATGAATCTTGCAATCTTGATATTGCATAATATCGATCATAACTTTAACCCATGGTGGCACTGCACCACATGCTTTCTGCATTAAAATTCACAAAGAAAACATCAAAAATACAAACTTTATCATTAATATCCACCAAAAGCTTATAAAATAATGTTCAAACAAAAACATGGTTGAAGTATGTATTACATGTGTAGGAGTGACGCGTTTAATGCCATTGCCACCGGTGATGGTGGTGGTGGTACTGGCGGTGGTGGTGGTGGTGGTACCGGCGGTGGTGGTGGTGGTGGCGGTGGTGGCGGTGGTGGCGGTGGTGGTGGCGTCACCCATTGTGATTGTTTTGTTAAAGATTGAAGTGTTTATGAGTATATCTGATATCTAATTGTGAGTTTGAATTATTTAAACCTAGATAATTTCGTAGGTAATTTGGAGGGTTTGTTTATGGTGGTAGTATGGCGGGAGACGAGTATTTAGTGTTTTTTTTATTATTATTTTTAAGGGAAATTTGTTATGGAAACTATACTACTATAGGATATGAATATGTAAATGATTTTTTAGTTACAAAAGATATCCACATTTGACTTTTTTTTTCAATATAAACTCAACTATATTGATTCGATGATTTCTTCTGTTATTAATGATTGATTTTGTCCTATTTAAAAGGGCGTTCATATACATTTTAGATTATTTTTAGTTTAAAATATGGTAGTTAATTATTTTCAATCTAGTTAATAATTTTCTTTTTGTAAATTACTTATTAGTAAATATTTTTAAAAATCGTTATCTATAGTTCGAAAAACTATTTTTCCCCTAAAAGATAGGTATATAACTAATTATTAACGTTTTAAGTAACCAATTTTATTCAAACTTTTATGAACCTATAAAAAACAAAACTAAATGTTTGTCTTGTAAGTTGTAACAACCGGATACTTATAATCAATCTGATGGGTTTTTGGCTTAGTGTAATCTCGTGTTTATAACTGATGCAGGTTTAAGTCCAATAAATATGACATAGTTAGAATTTAAGAGTAGACTTAAAATATGTGTTCGTTGTTTTAAAAAAAACTTACAATCAAATAAGTGCATACAACTAAAAGTTGTATTAGTTAGGTAATAAGTATAATTCATAACTTATACCCAAATGCAAACAAAACTTTAATAGCTTTTTAGTATTAAAGTACATTATATCGGTTTAAGTAACATCAAAACCGATGTTGTTATGATAGTAGCATAACTTGTATAAGGAGAGACGTCCGGTGTGAGTTTGTAAATTCAAAGGGATGTTTATGAAAGTGTAGGAAGTTATGATGATATGTGGTTTGATTCAAGGGTCGTGATAGTTTGGATGGTTCGGGTAGGTTGGTTAAAAAGAATTATGCTGGATTACTAAACAATTATGTTCGAATCTAATCAATACCTTTTTCTAACTTCTTCAAATCATTAATAACTCAATAGTTCAATTTGTTTGTAATCGTCGAGGGCAATGTTTATAAGAGACTCTACATACCTTGTATCATTGTATCTCGGGAAGAGATTTGCGACGAAACCTTACTCACGACATCTGATTAAATGGTGGAGTTAAATTGCTTTTGAGATATACATCAAATCGTTGAAGCAATATATTGAGACTTTGATTCTTGATTTGTACATACCTCCAAATTAACCTTTTTCTGAAATATTAAATATATCAATTTATCTTTAAAATTTTCATATTTTGTTTTATTTTAGTCCAAAAGTTTTATTCTTGTTTCAGTTTTAATCTAAAATAATAAAACTTTTGAATTGAAAATGAAAAAACATATGAAAATTTATGAAAATTTTGAATGTAAATTGATGTTTTTAATATATTAAAAAATAAATGATTACTTTTGTCAAACCTTATGTAGTAAAATAAAATTTAACTTTAGTTTCTATTTTTTATTTTCTGTCATAGATACATAAATTGAAATTACACGTAAACTACATATAGATATTAAAAATACTTACTTTTGTTAAATCATCGGGAAGAAAATGATTAATTTTATCAAATGATTATTTTCGCCAGACGCTAGATCGATTCCATCGGTGCTTATATTTCTTGAATTTTTTTATCAAAAGTCTTTTCCCCGTCTCTTGCATTGGGCCATGAGGCCCAAACAATATCTCTTGAAACAAACACTTATGAATAATATCTTTTACATTAACTTTAAATTTATTTATCTAATTTCACAGCTATTTTTAAATTTTACTAATTCTTAGAGTTTATATATAAACTTCTTTTATTTAAATTTATATTAATTTCTTTTCATTTAGAATGACATCTTTTTATTTTTGATAAATAAACTTGATTAGTAGTTTCTTAATTTAGTTTCAACTAAGCAATTATTAAAATTCATTTAGCTACATTTTGAATAAACTTTTCTTTAATTTTATTTTATTTAATTACGTAAATGAATTTTAGTAGGTTTGTTTTAAATTATGATGTGTGATATTTTTTGATTTCTGAATATATCTCTACGATGCGTTTCTTTTATATATGTTTTGATATTCTAAATCAAGCAGTTGCATTATCTACAACCGTCAACCGCAGCAACGTGCCGTATAACTAGTTAATTTTAATAATTAATAATGATACATATATGGGAATTTAACTGTTTATTGATTTAAAATATTAATTTAAAATCTACAATATTAAATGGACGTAATAAATTTTGTTCCCAAGATAAGGTCTAAAACAACTAAATATCGTCATTAAATTTTGTTTCCAACCAGAGTACGGATTGTAAATTTAAAATAACTAATTACATCTAAAACAATTAAATATCGTCATCATATAATTTACCAAAATACTTTAATTTAGAAAATATTTCTGGAAACATAGATGCGTACAATAATATTACTTAAAATTTATATCCATATATATTTTCTGCCTTCCAAAATGTTTGTAGTCCAATATTAACTAAATTCAATTAACCAATGATGTTCATATCAAATGATTGACATGAGATTTTTCAAAAGTTTATTAAAATACATGAGGGGCAATTACGCTTACTTGTTTTTTGTACAAATGACTACAGCAATTTCTATAACTTTTTACTATCGTCTGATTATTACCGATGTTTTTGCTTCTGTTCAATATATAATGACAGAAGCTAATTTTGATTGGTTAATCCAATCAGTTCATCGATGGTTGACAAGTATGATAGTCCTAATAATGATCCTAAACTTATTTCACGTATATCTTACGGGTGGATTTGAATTAACTTGGGTTGATAGTGTGGTTCTATTTATATTGACCGCATTTTTTGGTGTAATTGGTTATTTCTTACTTTTAAGACCAAATTTGTTATTGGGCGGTTAAATTGTAATAGGTGTACCTATCGTTATTTTTGTAATAGGATCACCTTTGATAGAATCAAGCTCCTAATGCATATATATACAAATGGTTCACTAGAAGCAATAATTTCCAAGAAATTTTGGAACATTTTGTTTTTGAGCAAAAGAGTTGTTTTCACGTAGTATTCGATCAATTACGTATTAATCTACATACTTGTCGGTATTACTTTAATCGTGATTTTTTTTTTTAAATTAAAATTAAAAAATAAATATATACTTTGTGGTGATAACAAGTCGTTGCCATATGTTTTATAATATAATAATCAACAAGAAAAAGTTATATGAATAAATTATTTGTTAATTTTGACCTATGGCGATGTCGTCGCCATATGGGTCTCTAGTTAAAATTTTATTTTTTTCTAGGTTTTTTTTACCTAAAATTCAATTTTTTGAGCCCAAATCTTATACACAAAAATGAAAATAATATTACAAATACCTAAATGAAAATCAAACAATTCTAGTTAATTACATACCAAACAAAACGAAAGTATCAAAAGTTTTTACAACCCAAACAAATTAACTTCTTAATTGTTGTCGTCTTCATCATCTTCATCGTTATTGGGATTATACTTTCTTCTTTCAAATTCATGCATTCTTTCTTGCATTTCACGCATTTGTCGCTTTAGTGCTTCTATTTCTTCATTCTGGTGTGATGATAACCCGTTTGATGATAAGGATATATATTTTTTACTTTTCGTCCAATACTTTTCATAATAGACGTATCTGACGTTATTTCTGTAATAGGATCACCTTTGGTAGAATCGGGATCCTGATGCATATAGATACAAATGGTTACTGGTAGCAATAATTTTTAGGAATATTTGAAACATTTCATTTATGAATAGAAGAGCTATTTTCAAGTAGTTCGATCAATTCCGTATAAATCTATATTCGATTAATTGGTTTGAGGTTATCGACAAAAAAAATTTTCTCACCTAAAATGAGTTTACTTTTGAGGGTAGTTTTGAATTTCATACTTGACTAATGGACATGATTGGATAGATCAGTGGTATAATATTCACTTAGCCAAAAAAAAAATTACTAATTATCAACCTAAAATTGCATTAATTATTGTACACTAAGCATTGAAGGTTCTACATGCCTTTTTTTTTCTTTCTTTTAATTTTGTATTTTAAACCAAATGCTTTTATATTTTATTATTTAACCTTACATTTTTTTTACTTTTAACTTTACTCCTCTATACTTTTCATCTTTTATAGTTTTTCATTTTATATTTCGGTCTAAAATTTGAGAGTGATAAGTCTAATGTGTGCATGTGGTTTAATGTTGTTATGTGTTTTTTTCATTTAACAGCTCTGTCGCAATGTGTCGGGTCTTAGATCGATTTAGTTATTGTTTTTAATGTTTTACACTTGTGTGTGTTGTTCAACGTTTTTATGTCTACTTTTTGTTTGATTTTATTTCTTTTTTAATGCGAGCTTTTTTCGTGTTGGTGGTTGTTGACGGTGATATGAGATTAGTGTTATTTTTTTTTTACGCCTCCCCGCAATGCGAGGGGCATTAATACTAGTTAAATCCAATTAAGAAATGTGATAGAGGATTGTAGTTTAGTTAGGATCACTAGTGTAGATTTATAGATAGGTTTAGAGGACTAGAAGGGTGCCCGCGCAATGCGGCGGGCGTCATTTTGCATCCGGCACGTGCATTTAATACTTTATTAATCTTGTAGTAGTTTTACAAAAGTCTATTATGTTTTTTCCAAGCTAAAAATTAAAACATCAAATAAATAGATTTTCATAACTACTTGTACATATATGCATTAACTTATAGTAATCTCATAACCAACAGATTTGTTCAGTAAAAGGTTTAAACTAAAACCTTTAAGAAAACACAGGTTAAATTGTAGTGTCGAAACGTTTTTAAATGTGATAGATTAAAAGATATAGCTAATATCTTAAAACATATTAAGATTTTTTTGGTTTATGGGTAGATAAAATAAATACTATTTTACTCTTAAAAGTGATTGTATATTATGCATTGAATATGATAAATGTTTTTAATTTTATGGTATCTTAAAATATACGTCTTATACTTTATATATAGTATAGATATTAATGTAATATAAACAACTAATTAATGTCACAAGCGTAATAGATCTTGGATCATATAGCAGCCCAGCCCATGAAAGACACAACCATCTCAGCCCATTGAATATGATAAATGTTTGTTCGATGAAACTAGATGATATCCCTAACCAGAAATTCCTTATTGTATGTTTGGTGAACCCTAATCCATTGGTTTGAGTTTATTTTTAGGCATAGACTTTTGCGGCAATGTTTTTTAAAAAAGACCCTATTTACATAATTAAAAAGATGCGTATAGAAACTAAATATGTAGCATTAAGATTGATCACTTCATTGGTAAGATTATTTCTCCTTTTGCTCATACCCAAACTCTTAAGGGATCTTAGCTTTATTTTCTATAATCGATAAATATATTTTTAAACCCAACCACTCGGGTTCATTGACGAAATGCCACCTACGCCTGCAAACATAGAGAACGCTGGTGATCCGGCTTGCTCACAATTCCAAAGGAAATCTACAATCTAAAGACCAACTGTGGTAAAACCCTTAGTCCACTTGAATCATATTACATTTAGTAAGATTCCAACCTATGACCTCTACTTTAAAAAATCATAAGATGTATTCTTCTAAACCAATTAATCTAAATCAGCGATGGTTTAACAAATCCTTTTATTTTACTTCTACTGAAAACGATTTGTTAGTGTCTAAAACCTTTTTTAGTTTGCTATTAACAGTAAGTCGGTAACAATTTCAGATAGAAAAAGAAGATATTTTTAACAATGAAATTTTAAACTTTAGAAGGTTTAAACTATAAACAGTTAATGGTAAAAGATGGAACAAGATGTTTTCATCACAAATCGTCAGATCTAGTCAGCTTTGACTCAGCAACTTTGTCATCAACCACTCAATGGTATCCCGAACTTCAATTTTATATCATGATGTAATAAAAATATAAAATAAAATATGAAAATTTGAATTTGTATGCTTATAATTATTCAAGTTGATATTATTTAACTTTAAGTGGTACTCTTTATTTCTATTTATCAGTTATAATTTATATCTTTTGTTTTCTTTTTTATTTGGCGCACCACTCATTCCTTTTCTCAATATAAATTATTTGCAAAACAACATTATTTTTCCAAAATGTGGTAATACTTGCAGGCTTAAACGAAGGGTTGAACTCATAAATTAGTTTATTTTAGCTTTAAAATTCTAATTTTAAATTGATTGACCAGGGAATGTTAGTACAATCTAAACCACGGCATATATAATAAACGAGTTATTTATTAAGGGTACTAACGAAGAGACGCTCCGGTTATAAATCGACACACATCTATACGTCGCGTATGGGTTCATACGCGGCGTATAGGGTCGAATACACTAAAAACGAGAAAAATTCAAGGGGGGTGTCAGAGAGCTATACACCCCATATAGCCCTATACGACCCTCCTATACGACACATATAGGGTTATACGACGCGTATAGCGAATTTCAACACAAACTATTAGAAAAAGTTCAGGGGGGCTGTCAGAGAGCTATACGCCTCATATAGTCCTATACGACCCCCCTATACGACACATATAGCCCCATACGACACATACAGCCTTATACGACTCCCTCTATACGATGCGTATGGAGCTATACGACACGTATAGAAATTTTGAAGTATTAATTTAAAATATTGGGATGTCTATTTAAAAATCTTTTTATTAAACGAGTTAGAATATCTGGTGTAAAAAATTCATAAACTTCCACAGACATGTCTAATCACATGAATACCCACAATTTTTTACCAAACAGTGCATCTGTACGACAAAAGTTCTTATGTTTTTCAACATAATCAAATTAAGTATGTATTTTTTATAATCAATTTTTGTTGATAAACTATTTATCTTTTCATATAAATTTATAACTGCTGTAATTTTCTCTAAAAAAATCTTAACGATGTACTTTCGAATATTTTGATTTTTAATTATATAGAATTATAATCATCTCATTTTTATCTAATATAATTTTTTGTTACTTTTATTTTAAAGTTTTAATTCAATAATATTCACAAATCTTTTCCTATATCTGAAATTCAAGAATTACTTTAATCCAAGAATAACGAATTAAATACAGTACACAAAAAATAAAACCAAAAACACATAAACATGTTGATAATTTTTTCCGTTATGCAGAATTAGCTTCATTGTGATCACATGGTGTAACCTTTTCGTCATACCCCACTTTGAGGATGAAAAACACATCGGTTGGCCTCTTGGTCTAACCCCATATTGATAAACACTATTCATGACCAACACGTAAAGCTCTCTAATACAACTATAGATTACGCAATCATAGTTGGGTCACGCCACGTAATAGGGTCTCACGTATGTCTTTTCTATAAAATCTAAAATGCCGTTCTGAAAAGCAACAATGTAATTGACGTTTTATTATTCAAATTCCGTAACTTGTCCAATTGAGAACAATAACTTTATTGTACATATGAGACTATTCGCTATGCGATAAAATTTCGCGCTTTAATAACAAGTAGAGTTATAATGAGAATAAAAAGAGAGAAAAGTTTAACATATGGTGTAATGTCACGATCTAAGATAAATGACAAATATAAAAGACTTGAGAGTGGAACAAGTGACGGTCAACGTTCATATACATCCAAGGAATCCTTCAATGAGGTCTAGAATAAACAACATCATTGTCTGTTTCTTACTTTTTTAATTTTTATTCTAATTAAATGAAAATCATATGTAAAATATGAGTGATTATCTATAAAATAATAACACTATATGTAACACTTGAGTATTGAATATTTAGTGTTATATTGCAAATTTTTTCATAGGAGTTTATATAATTATTAGGTTAGTCCACGTGTAATACACGGATTCAATAAATAAGATAGTAAATAATTATTAATAAAAACTTATGTATTATAAAATCATGTTTGAAGATAAAATATAATATCCTTTTGGAGTGAAAATGGATTTATAGATTATAGATTTATAGATTATAGATTTATAAATTTTAAAAACCTTTTTTTATTAATATTTATATATTATAGATTATAGATTTATAGATTTTAAAAAAATTAGATAAGAGAGAGAAACATAACAATTAATAAAATTTTATTTTTAATAGGAGAGAGAAATTTGTATGAGAATTTAAATTTAAATTGTTATAATACCCTTGTGAAATGAAACTTGATTTGTGAATATGTAAAAAATTGGCAAGTGGCAAAAACACAAGTTAAGAGAATAATAAGTGACAAAATATTCTTTGCTTTATTATAAGTTATAGGTATGATCAACATTATATACGAGTGATAAAATGAAGATATCATATTTTATACTGTTTTTAATTTATTTATTTATTTAATTGGTTTTTAAACAATTTGTTTCAAAACAAACCATTTTTAAAAAAGTGTCATTTTTAATAAATTTTTTATTATAACTTTGAAATTTAATTACTTTTGTTTCATAAGAATTATTTTTTAAAAGTCATTGGTTTTAAAATATATTGTCTTTTTTTTAAGTTTTAACTTTTTTTTTGAAAAACATTCTTATTTATAAAAAAATTATTCACTTAAAAATTGCATTTGTAGAAAGATCACTCTAAAAAAAGTATATATTCAATATAAAAGGATTGAATAATATCATTTTTATTTAATGTGATATTTATTAGGAGAGGGAAACGGAAAAATGAAATTTAGTAGTTTTAAAATTGTGACAAGTGGCACACAAAAACTTTTTTTTATTAATATTTGTAGATTTATAGATTATAGAAGATTATAGATTATAGATTTGAGTTTTATATAACTTTTTATAAAATATGTTTTGTAACTAGAAATCTCAGTCACGGACCCTACGCATACAGAAGCTTTATGTATAGAGTTTGTCATATAAATATATTAGATATGATGGTATGATAAAACAAAATATATAAGTGAGTGAAATTTGTTATATAGTTTATGCCTTGTTTTCTGTAGAAGCAACATTTGTTGAGGCTTCAAAATGCTAAGATAGAACTCCGCAAACCTACAAGAAAGCAACATTTGTAGTTTTCTCTCAGGGTTTTCTATTTTCGTCCAGTGATCAAACTTTAAAATGATAATATGTATATGAAATGAGATGATTTCAACAAGCGAATTCGTGAGTAATAAGCAATCGTTGTTTATAGCCACTAAATATGAAGCCAATGATCTCATCAATAAATGATTGGTATTGGCTGTTACAATCCATTGTCATGCTACGTGCGAGAGGCACCATGATTATGTTAGGTGATTGTATCTTTCTATTTTGTTGTAGCGAAGTAGTAGGGAGTTGTTCGATGATATTAAGGTTAGGACCGCAAAAGATTATGTACAAACTAGGTTATCTTGAAGTGGTCTATATCCAAACGGGTGTTAGGTTTGGTGAGGTTACGATGTTTGGTAAATTACTTTGGTTGTAAATTCGAATAGAATCTCATTTTTCAACTTCATAATCATTTATCGTATTTTTTCTATATACGTAAAATAAAAAATTTCGATTACAATAAATATTTCTAGATGAAAAAATATGCATGTACGGATAGAATCAATAAATATACAAATCAGTGATATTTATAGGGTGTGGATATTAACATTCTAAAATTATAAATTAACATTCCAAAATTTCTATACGGGGCATATAACCCCTCTGACAGACCCCTAATTTTTTTTGTAGTTAGTGTCAAAATTTGTTATACGCGTCGAATAGTCCTATATGTGTCATATACGGGGGTTGTATAGGGTTATATGGGGCGTATAACACTCTGACACCCCTCTGAATTTTTCATTTATCAGTGTACACGACCCTATACGTCGCGTATAAACTCATACATGACATATAAAAGGTATCGATTTATCTGGGTAAGTGTCTCTATATTAACACCCTATTTATAATAGTTACTTGCTAGCCCCCACGCTATTAAATGAATTTCATACTTTTCTTTATCCTATATGATCGAAGTTGAAATTTAAATTGAATACGAATAAAGTGTATTTCTTAAGATAGTGTTATTAGAAAAGATATATAATCTGAAAAGTCTAAATATAAATTATAAGATTGAAATGTCTTCATCTATTGTTTTAAAAAGAATGATATATTAGTCATTGTGTTAAATATGTTAGATTATTACGTCAAATATCAATTCATCATGTCAAATATTTTTCTTCATCTGTCATATGTATTTATTATTATGTTTTTACGTTTTAGATCATTTTGTGTTATTTTATCATTTTTTATATTATATAAACTTGTTGTTATTTTATCATTATGTTTTATAATCAAAGGTAAACAATGATTTTATTTCAAAAATGTGCTTTCAAAATTCTTTATGTTCAAGATAACATAATGATAAACAAAAACTCAATAAAACATTAAATCATTTGTTTTATGTTTTATATTATTTTTTATTTTGTTACTATTTTTAATGTATTAGAATAATTGGTTGTTGGTTTATCATTCTGTTTTACATACTAGAATTATAAAATAGAGTTATTTTACCATTATATTTTTTTTTTATAATTCGTCATTTAAAAAAGACAAAGCAGTGTTCAGAAAAACATAATAGCTAATAAGATGCATGATAAACTGCGTTAAATACATAATGACGATCGGATTTTGTATGCACTGAAAAATGTAAAAAAATTTATACCAAACTCGATATAAAGATAAAATAATAACCGTTGTTATGATGTAATTTTTATGAACAAATAGTATCGTATATAAAGTTATGAACATTTTGAATAAGTGAGGGAACTTGAAAATATCAACAAGAGTGATTATACCTAAAATACCACTTTAACAAATTTCTTCCATACAATTCGATCTCAACTATTAATTATTATATTTTTAAATTTATTATATTTTTTATTTAAATCATTTCCTCTTTCATAATCAGGTATAAATTTTACTTATATATTATTTTATATGGTATAGTTAAAACAATTAATTGTTTTATAAGCTTTATGGGCTCTCTTGTTGTCGAGTGTTTTTACTTAGATTATTTATAAAATAGAAGTCAAACCTTTGTTTTCAAAAGGGTTATACACTCTTTAAACTCACTCTTAAATCCATACTAATATTTATCATAGTACTAAAACTCTAAACCATTTTAGAAAGAACACATTTAGTATACTCTAAGATAGTAATGTTTTGAAGAAAACTTAAGAACCTTATGTTGTGATAATCTCGAGATTTGGTTTTCGAGGCTATCTTGTCTTCGCTCAGCCACATAGTCTTACTTTACTACATCTGTTTATCTGTTTTAATCAATTCTTTCTTCTGTTTACGTCTCTCGATCTTCTCTTTACATGTGACTGACATTGTGTTTATCAAAACAATTTGAATACATATTCGTCGAATACGTTGATCTTGTTTGTTATTGTCTTTTTGTTGCATGTTTTCATTACGCAAATCGTTTATTAGTGTGGAGACCTTTTTTGTTTTGTTTTTTTATATATGTACATGATAATGTTCATAAGAAAGACAAGAAAAGAACTAACAACATTATTAGTTTTCTAAACACTATCATGTAAAAACTAATTCAACAAATCTTGTTTAGTTAAGGTTGATGAAGCAAGCCTTTCAACAAATACATCCAAAGCTTCCTTCATCCACCAACTCTGGCAAACCTCCCTTGCTTCTTCTACATTCATCTGCCAAACAAATCAATCTTTTTTAGTTTATAACTTCACAAATACTTGTTTAGAATTATTAGAATTTTGCATTTGTGGCAAGTTTTCATCTAATTATGTTTTATATTTGATTGAATGCACACTTAAAAGTATTTTATTATTATCAATCGCATCAACTGATGATAGATCGTTGATACATGAAATGACTCCACATTTATATACTACCAAACATTTTAACATCTTTATAAGGGATCCATAGGCTGTAATTTGTCAAAATTTTATTATAAAATCGAATATTTAACAAAAAAACATAAGTGACAATCTTAGTCTGTTAAAAAAATATCATGTTTCTCAAGGATCGAGGAATAAACTTACTGTCAAAAAGCTCTGGTTTCGTTACATCTAATCAACTAATAAATCAGTTTTTTTTTATAAATATTTTAAGTCATTAACTAGACCTCGCGTAAATGAAAAAAATGTAAACACTTACCCAAGCTCGTTGCCGGAGGTTTTTCTCGGGCCAAAGTTCAAGTTGCTCGGCAACAAGCATCGGAAACATGTGTCCTTCATGGTATATTCCTCGGCTTTTGCTCTTAAAATCCCATTTTCCTAATTTACACTGCATTATACGTCACAATATTCCATATTATTAATCACGCTAAACATATATTCTCAAAGTAATCTAAGCTTTATAAATTATTATTTGACGCGTATTATAACTCAAATACGCGTATACAAACCTCGACTGCTCCAACAACGCCGGCTTCTTCGTAGCACTCGCGCATAACAGCTTCTTCGACAGATTCATCGAGCTCCCAGCCTCCCTGAATTGAAATCCTCGGTTAATTTTGATAATACGTTAAGTTTAATTAAACTTAATACGACTGGTAAAAGAAAATATTAAAGTTTGAATAGTCTATAATTAACATATTCAAATCAAGTGGCTTATCGTTCTTTCCCAAACTATTTTATATAAGTATATTAAAAAAGAGAGTATATTTATTAAAAAAAAGAAAGTAAATACCTTAGGAAACATCATAGCATGGCCTTTCTGCGAGCTGATAACGAGGACTTCAAGTTCACCATTTTCAATTTTATATCTATATGGAATACACCTGCAATGATTTAATAGAATATTAAAATTATATCAAAACGTAATAAATTTATAGTTCTAGTCATGTTTCACAATATTACAAACTGCGAAATTTATATTATTTAGTACATAAGAATACTAAGAAAAGAGAAAAAAATAGTAATATTTGATAGATAAATCATATAGAGGTGTAAATTAACCAGGTTAAGATGAATTCATCAAAATCTCAAAAGTTCGATTCAGTAAAATCTCAAATCGAGCTAAGTTTAAACTATTTTAAGTGAAGTGTGACTATGATCAAAAAACCTAAACAAGTTAAGTTAAGCTTCTTCTTCGTATAATTTTTTATTAATTCCAATAAAAATGTAAAACTGTAAAATAAATATTATTACGTATAATTATGCTAAAAATAAGTAAATACAATATATTATGTTATTTATAAAATTAAAATTGTAAATATATATAAAAAATAGTTATTAAATATAATTAAAACTATAAATAGAATGATCAAGGTTTTAATATATGATAAATTACAAGCCAAGTTATAGTTTGAAAAATCCCTCACAAGTTGATTAGCTCGAGATTTAGAAATAAACCTCAAACAAGTCGAACTCGACCTCTCAACGAGCAAATCTCAAGCTTACATAAGCTTGGGCTCAACTCAGTTGGCCATGTAGAGAAAGAGATGTATGAAGAAAGAAAAATATATACCCGACAACAAGTCTACGCCCCATGTCATAACGTTGCAACTCCCGACCAGTTCTGGAAACCAAACACATCATCTTCGTTACTTCGCCTTCGCGGTTGTTTAGGAAGTATTTTTTTTATTTGTATTTTTGCCTTGAGTTGTGATTTTATGTGTATGGATAAGAGAGAGTTATACGAAGGTGATATTGGGTGTATAGGGTTTATATAGAGGAGCATGATGGGGGCAGTGGTATGTAAATCGAATAATTGGTGGTGGGCGGAGGTCACAATCAAAAACACCCACCGGCTACCGTGTTTTTAAGTTGTTTTAAGTTGAATTTTTTTGGTTTTTTAATTAACGCACGTACACTCAATATTTAGTGACTTACTTATGGGTATTTGTAGATCTATCACAATAATGTTTTTAGACCTTTTTATTTAATATTTTAGTTATTGTAAGTAAAACCAGTGGAATTTTTGAAAACATAAGCCGGATATTAGTTATGACATATTGACATTACACTATGAAAGTACTTTTGTGTTTAACTAATAGAACCGGCCTCTATTTGTAATAAAGATTTTTATTTGTTTACTTTTTTAGACTTGTAATTTTCTGAAATTATAAGTCTTTTTAATACACGTCCAAAGTCAAATTTATATTTTAAATACATAGAGCCTTATTAATAATGATAAACATGATTTTTTTTTGTGTGTTTCTCAACACATGAACCCTCAAGATTTTAGTTTCTTATGAGAGCTGAGGCCTGAAAGAGTGCGAGAAGAAGCGGGTTGGGGTGGTACACTGGCACTAGGTGTTTGGTACCAGCAGGTACACCGCCCCCTACCCTATTGGTTTTTGAGATTTTTGTGATGGTTCGATACTTAAAAATTAAACTGGGACAATCAAAATGGTCAAAGAATGATCGCAATAGGCTTTTTGTAACCAGATCTTTGGTTGGTTATACCATGGTCAGTAATCCCTATTGCGACCATGATATCTTTGATATTGATTTTGCTTCTGGATCATCTAATGAAAAATTAGTGACCGATTTTACAACCAAATATTATTTGTGATTCACTTTGCAACTAACTATTTAGCAATTGAGATTAAGACATGGATTGCAACTAGACTTTTTTTACAATGGCAACTAAACTGTTAGCAACCAGAAATACAACTAAAACTATTTACAACCAAATCTTTTGGGACCAAATTTGTGATTGGAATGTTGACGCCTGAAGTTGTGGTAGAACATATACGTGACCAAAACAATTAGTGACAAATTTTAAAACTCATGTTTGCGACCAATTTAGCAACTAAGTTTTATTTTAAACTAGCTGTCACATTTACCAGCATTTCATTTTCAATAATATGTTTAATAATAAATGTATCAAATTTTCTACTATTTATAAAACTCAATACTCAGACCAAAAATTACTAAATCATAAAATTATACCGATTCATAATAAAATCCAAACATTGTATACGATTCATAAAAATATATCGATTCATAGACATATCTAATCATAATAAATTTTTTGGTTTGTTTCTTCGACATGAATTCCATATGTTGTTTCATTTCAATCTATGTCTCATTTTTTTGTTGTTGCAATTCTGTTTTCCTCGATACACACCATCATTGCAATTTTTCATCTTATATTTTTCTTCTCTTTTTGGTATTTTTTTTCTCTTGTTGTAGTACGTTGTGTAATTTTTTCATTCAAACTATTCTACCTATAATTAATATAACTCATTATGATCACACATCATAGATGACATTGGTTAAGTGGTAGATGACGTTGATTTCTTGCATCATCGAATTTACAAAGGCTAATATATTCAAATAATACATTAATACTTTTATAAATATTTTTTTTAATTATTTTAGATTAAAGCTTAAAGATTATGGCGCATAAAAAACATATACAAGTGGGTAAATAAACAAATACCAATTTTTCACTAAATCTAGTAAACTACAAAAAGGAAAACACAAAATTAAAAAATTACACTAGTGTCAACAAAAGAAAAAGACAAAAAGAAGATGATGTGTTGCCTAGTAAGATGGTAATATTTTACTCTTAGCCATAAAAAAGAATTGATTGTTGATTTTTATCCTTAATAGTTTTAGTTGTCGAGTGTAGAATTAGAAATAGATGGAGTATATTATATTACAATTGTATAAAAAAAGACTCTTTTTGGTTTGCGTAACATTCTACATTTCCATATTGAGTAAACATACTTAGATTTGTAATAAACGCAACTTATAACCCAATAAATATAATTGCTTACTAGATTATAAAGATGTGGTGATGGTTTGACACATGACTTTAAAGTTTCGGAGAGAAATTTTGTCACGTTTATTAGAAAATCTTGTAATTGTAATCTTTTATTTTGCAATTATTTTTTTTAATTTTCACACCAATATTTTTTTAAAAATTTGTTAGAAAATTCACAAATGCAAATGGATTACTTATAAATATACCATAAAGGATTCATTTTTCATGAAACGACAAATATTCTTAGTTTTCTCTTATGTATTAATAGTTTATATAAAAGTAAGCAAACAAATATCAATTTCTATCATTGTCCTTGACTAGAATATGTTTTGATGCTCATTCAATTTGTGGCCTCGACCCTTTCCACCAATACAATGTCCTCGTCTAGATAGTCCTAATCTAGAATGTATCTGAAAGATCGCATACGTAACATATAAGTTTGACATTATAATATGCATGAATTAATACTAAATGTGACTCGTTCAAGTTTTAGTTTTGCGAAACTATGGTTCATGTGTTATCTTGTGTCCATTTCAAGTTTTCGATTAATCAGTCGTCTATGTCATTTCTCTTTTATAGTTTGGCCACTTATATATATTATCGTTAAATTTAGTTAAAAGGAAATTAATAAAATTCTACCGTAACCATCTGGTTAAAACTTAAAAGGTGCTTCACGATTATTTTGTTTAATCGAAGGAAAAAGAACATATACGATCATTTTCATTATCCGTCTTAAATTAATATCACTTTTACTTGAATGAAAAATTTATGAAAAAAATTATACAAAAAGAACAAACATATATGAACAACAAAAACTTTACGAACATTTGAAACAGTATTAATAAAACCAATATAACATATTTTAACCGTTGATATATAAATAAAACCAATAGGTAGGATACATACATATATTCAGACCAATGATTTTTCATTACGTTTTCAATATGTGTGATGAACCGGTCACTTTTGATATACAAATAAAATGAATATTGAATAACTAACAAAACATAACCACTTTAGGTTAATGACCCCAGTAGCCACTAGCCAACACTTGTGTATATGAATATATGTGATATATGCGGTCCCAAAATATGAAAGGTTGTTGTTATGAAAACCGAATAAACTACGCATAATCGAAGCCATGTCTATCTTTCTTTGTTGTTGTCTGTTCCGTAAGTCTTTTCTATAGTTCTTTCTTTCATCGTTGTTGGGTTTCTTTTCTTTTCTTTTTGTTCGTATTTTTTTAACAGCTGTTGGTTTCTTGCTTTAATGGTACCGAGGATGGTGACTTTTCGGGCTCGTCAAGGACGATGGGTCTTGAGGGGGGGGGGGATTGTGACACTTTACATTTATCCCACATCGGCCATGGACAGGAAAGATTCTTTGTTCATAAAAAATGTCTTGCCTTTATTATTAACAATGCGTTTTGGTGTATCGGTTGTGTATTAGATGAAAACTTTACAGTTAAACACGCTTAGATGAGAGCAATCATTGTTAGTGTGAGTGGTCGGGTGTTACAGTCACGCACCCTTTCAAATGTAAAAATATATTCAAGAATTATGGCCATGTTTAGGATTCCATTTAAAAATGAACTTATTGACTTATTGATTTTTTCAATAAATTAATAAGTTAATATGAAGTGACTTGTTAACTTATTCACTCACAACAATCATATTACCAAATATTATAAAATGATTCTTTAACTTTTCAAAAGTTAAAACGTTAAAAATTGATAAAAATAAATACTTCAAAACACCCACTGTGTATTGTATTCATAATTTAAGTGTCTATTTTGAAAACATGTTTATGAAAAATATGATATAATATTGGCTGTATGTATTTATATAATTATTATTAGGGAAAATGTCACAGAATAATAACCAAGTTTCAAAAGTGTTCTAATTTAGTCGCTCATGCATATTTTTTTCAAATTTGACATCCAAACGATCAAATCGAGTCATTACCAAATTTTATTATGACAAGAAAGTAATGATGGAAAAGACATGGGAGTTAGAATTTTTAATATATAAAATTATATTAAAAAATAAAAAAAACATGTTGATTATGAAAAAAATAAAAAAAAGTGCTTAAAATTTACGTCAACGTTCTATATCAGCATCAAAAAGTAGAAAAAAATATTTTCTAACTGAATCCAAAAGTATAACATGCTAAAAAATATGTTATGATTTTTAATTTGTATAAATATAAAAATGAGTGATCTGATTTGAACACTTTTAAAACTTGAGTTAATTAATTAGAACACTTTTGAAAGTTAGTTACTATTTTATAAAATTACCCCTTATTATTATATACAAATAAAAAAACTTTAAAAAACAACAATCATATTGAAAGAAATGGTAGGTTTGAAATTAAGCCAGGTTGGGGTTGCTAGCATGATGCACATGTAATGTATTTAATGATCGTATTTAATTTAAAGTTTTTTTTCTTTTGTCAAAGTCATGTTATTCATTAACTTCCATCAATGGACGTATTAGTTATGCTATTTATTTCCCTTATCCAACCACGTTGGAGTGTCGGCCTCTTAGATGAGGAGATTATCGAACCGTGTCTAGCCATCTTGATGTTTATATTTAAGACCATTTGTTCTAGCCATCTCGGTTTCTACGATTATCACATGGAGCAACATATGAATGTACGTCAAATACACTTATATAAGTATTTTATCCTTTTTATTTATACAATAGACGCATGATACATCCTTTAAGTTAGTCCATTACATATAAACAACACTATGGTAATAAGGTTTATAGTAATTAGATTGTACGTTGATATCATTTCTTTAATAATTAATTATAAAAGAATTTAGTGAAATCAAAACCTTGAGTTATATTTCTATATGTTTGGCTACAAATTAGTTGCATTTCGAAATTGAATTCAAGAAATAATTTCTTAAGTTATGAAATAAATAAAACTTATACATTATAACAATTTCCTAACTAAAATCAAACTAGATTTGCTAAAGCCAAAAATTAACATTCATTTCATATAGTAAATGAATTCAACCAAATGATCAATCTCACTCTCTCACCATCACCACTAACGGCAACGTCACCATTGCCACATTTCAACTTCTATATACAAATTTATGAACCGAACGTGGTCATTTTGTTAAACAAATGCATCAAAATTTTAATTCTTTTAATAGATACAATCCAAATCCGACTCTTAAAAAAACCATGCCTTTAACACATTTCTACTTCTTTAAGAAAATGAATAGAGCAAACACCCCCTAAACTCTCTTGGGTGTATTTAGTGACCATGGATGAAACTAAAAATATTTTCATAAAAAGAGGATGATTAACAAAAAGAGTGTTAGCTAAAAACGTGTGTTACCAGAATGCTAATAACAGACCGTTGACACGTTGCCTGTACTCAAGACACTCGAGGCAATATATATGCATTTAGCAAAGAAGAGACACTTCAGACTCGCATCGAAACATGAGTGAAAAGGGAGCTTGAGGATCAATTCGAACCGTGGTTCGAACCCCACCTTTTCATCACACTCAAGCAACCCTTCCCTCCTTCCCAACCACTTGTGCTACACACCCAAAACCACAACAAGTGTTAGTCAACACTGAAAAGTTACATTTAATTATATATGTTCTAAATGTTGTTGGTATTTAAGTAATTATATGCAACCATTAGGAGTTGTGTACTGTCAAAGGTTTATATATGCCTCTCATCTTAAAGGTATTAGGTTTTAATTATATTTGAGTAGATTTAAATTGAAGTAAAATAAGAATAAATTGTTAAAAAAAATAATATTCTGAATTTTATTTAGAAGAAGTTAGTCAATGAGTGCATTAATGAGCGTTGGTTAACCTAGAAATTTCTATTAAACGAGTACGAGTGCATTAAATAGTTTCCACCGGAAAATTTATGTTAATTAGCTAGCTATTTTTCTGGCATTTATGTTTATCAATTTACGTCGCAAATCTGAAAGTGAAGTGGTTAAAATAATATTGTTATTCTTATATTCTTAAATTATACATTAATAAAAAACACAAATTGCTTTTATACAAAACTGATAATATACCTAACATTAATTTCGTTGTCATGCCCCCCCATGGTTTAAAGGTAAGTGAAGCTAATGTATTGAGAATCTTCTGATAGTAATCTTGTTAATGCATATATAGTTATGATTACAAAAGCACCCATGTTTCATTAGTGATATTTTTTTAAATAGTACTTATAAATGATTATACGTTCATCAAATCATTCTCATTGTCTTATGTAAAAAGCCACACAGATGATATCAAGATAATCAAGAAAGGTCATGATATGAACATATGTTAAATAAAAGTATCATGGATCGTCAATAGATCACCCAAACCAAGATAGACATCAAACCAAACATCTAAGCAAACATCTAAGCAAGAAGAAGCATCACAGTTGATATATGGTTCGACCGTAGCTAGGACTATATTTGTGATGCATTGAAGATGATGACTTTTGAAAACAGGCCAACGCCAACTTCATGTAAGGGTTAATATGATGAGCTATCAGATGATCAAGTACAAGATTAACTAATAACATATGTAACTAACAAATGCAAAGAACACATAAAGCTTTTATAAAATAATTTAAACGAAGTTTATATAATAAAATCATTATAAAGCAAAGTCTAACAAACTCAAATAAAATCTTGTGAGATAAATGTTATTACTATTAAAGATATGGAAGTCTTATCTAAATATTTCTAAGTTATTATTTGAGATACATCAATGCACAACTCTAACACCATTTGCAATATAGCTTCTTCTCTCAAAGTTTAGTCATTCTTATATTCGAGCAGTGTTTCCACCAACACTTAGACGCACCTGGTGCGTACTAAAAGCTCAAGATCTCGAAATAAATATTAGATGGCATTTATTCTTAACACAAACGTTACAACTTGTACCTTTCGAAATCAAGATCATGGAGTAGCAATAGAATAAGTTGTTTGATACAACTTGCAACTTTCTTTCAAACGTGTATGTTGTTTTTAAGAGCGGTGATCTTTGCTTTGCTGTAGAGAACTCATTTGTGATCCTTACAAGCGATGATTATGGAGAATTCGTTGGTGACTCGATTTGCCATGTGTTATTAAGGATAAATCATTCGTTATCCCTACCAAATGTATTTAGGAAGAAGTCACTAGTGATCTCTAGCTACCAAGTTTTATTAGGTAGAAGTCAGTTGTTAACCCCTAGCTATCAAATGTGTTTAGAAAGACATCATCGGTGATCTCTATCTAATTAGAGAGTAACTTATACGAGGTGATCTCTATCTATTGTTAAAGAAAAGATATTATAAACAACTCTTAGATGAAAATCAAATTAAGAATCTACTCTCTTTTAGGTGGTTATTATATTATTTTATTTTATTTAATAAGTGGATTCAAATCGTAATAATAATTATCAAACGTGACTGAATGTATAAAACTCCTCGCTGAGAGTTGTTTTTTTTTTATTTTTACTAATTGGACAAAAATACACCTAGTGTAGAAAAACTAACGGAAAAAATTAATGTTGTTAATTAGAAGTGATTAAATGGATTAAAATTGTTGCTAAACATTTCAATGCAAATGATAAAAATTAAAGTTTTAGATTCAAATAAACTTAAGGTATAAAAAATACATGTAACTCTTTAGAAAATCAACATGCTTATTTTAGTGTTTAGTATTAAAAGTCACCTAATATATTATATCATATTAATAACAATTGCAACGGGATAAATCATGTTTGCATATTCAGCTATTGCCACATGGAAATGAACATAAAGGTTATATTTTTTTGGCTTTTGAAAGCATTAGATTACTAATGATTCTAACTCAAATAGTTAAGATGAGTTATTTTAAAATAGTACGGAAACTTTTAGATTCAAGCCTTACATGTAACAAAAAAAATTGTAGGTATGTTAAAAGGTTTTTTCACATAATATAAGTTTTCTTTTAAAAATAATCTAAAGTTTCATATTTAAATAATAAAAATGATTGGATGAGACGATGACCCGTTACTAATCCAGCAATTAAAAAACATTTGGTTACATAGCTACGCATATTGCCTCATATCAAGAGGTCACCGAATCGAACTAGGTTAGCCTCTATATATCTACTTTCTAAAAATTTGTCTGCTGCTTTACCTTTTTTTCCTCTTTTTCTTTTTACAAAATTCTATCAGGTTGTTTCTTCACATCTTTTCTTTTCTTTTACGTTTCTTTAATTTTTCTTTAATTTTTAAAGTTTATTACATGAATCTTATTTTACTTTAAAGTTGATAAAAAATAATACAAACACATATGTGTGTCTTCACATGCAGCCATTTTGTAACACCAGGGAGTAACCCATCCTGGGATTGTTGTCATCTGAACACGTTTAATTTTTTTATTCTCTTTTTATTCATAGTTAATGCGCACAAAACGCGTTGGTGATATTAGAGACTAAACATTTCTTATGAATTAAAAATCTCTCATATTCACGCCCGATGTGTGATTTATATAGAGTGTCACAATCACCCCCCTCGATGAGCTCGATAAGTCATCATCCTCAATGAGGTGGTATGTTTCACATCCGAACGGCGAAAGAGTGGCTCTGATGTCATTCTGAACACCCAACATATAATATCACCAACGCGTTTGAACCCATTGGTTGTGGATGAGAGGAGAAGTTCACAGTTAAGCATACTTCATGTGCCAGCAATCCAGAGATGAGTGATCTTCCTGAGATGTTTTCACCCATGCAATCAAAAGCAAATTTATGAGCTACTCGCGGGCAAAACAGACAATATTAGTGGTGTGTGAGGCCGGGTGTTACTTATTTTTTTGCATCTGTTAGGTTTTAAAAACTGACTGATACAAAAACATAAATAAGAGAACAAGTAAATCTTTTGACGTATAGTCCAAATTACCCGTGTGCTACGTACCCTTAGATAGAATCCTCTATGGTGGCATTACATCTCTTATTTCTAAAGACCTTTGAAGACGTACATTCAAGATGAATCCTCTAGTCATAGCAACTAATCAGAGAAACATTCACCCTACGGAATCTGTTGGCAAATTTCAAAATTATAATCGCTTGAACTTTGAATATTAATATAGTTATGTAATCTTTTCAATATACCATGTAGGCAATAGTAGAACCAATGTTGTTGAGACCGGATCGGACCGGCCGGTTCAACCACAAATCGGTGACCGCAGGTCGGATCGGGAAACCGGACCGGTTCGGACCGGTTTTCGTTTTTTTATTTAATTTTAATGGGTAAAAACAGGGTGTTAAACCATAAATTAGTACGTCAGATATATAAATATAGTTAAGTTTTATATATAACTATAATATATATATATATATATATATATAAATCATATATAAATTACATATATTTAATTACATATATAATATAATTAAAATATACTTAAATCCGGTTCAACCGGTCCGACCATCAAACCAGTAAGACGTCCTGTTCGATGTCTCATCCGGTTCTGAAAACGTTGAATAGAACTGAATAGAATTTTCTATATTTTTGTAATGCACATAAATGTAATGTTATTGGATTAATTCTTCTTTCGTTGTTGAAAGCTTTGTTCTTGGGAACCCAGTGATTTCTTCATTGTAATAGATTCTACTCTGGTTTTATAAAAAAAATAAAGCATTTGTGTTAATCTTTGTCATTTATAGTTTTCTTTTACCATTGCATGTTACAATATTTGAGTTCTTTTTTAGTCAATTGACACTAAACTAGAATTACTCGATCCTACAATTCTTAATATTGAAAAAATTATAAGCTCAATCGATTTGAGATAAAGCATTTAGTGACCTTAGAAGAAGGGCAATCTTCATGAGTTAGCTTAAAGTTGGGAGTTAGAGGTGTACTCACCACTTTAGCTTTATCCATGTTGAATCTACCAAGCACCTTTTCAATGTATTGCTCTTGTGACATGTGCAACTTCTTTGAAGCTCTATCTCTAGCAATCCGAATACCAAGAATTTGTTTTGCTGGCCCCAAGTCTTTCTAGCAAAAGACTTGCTCAATTCTTTCTTCAGCTGCACAATTCTCTTTACATTCCTGCCAACAATCAACATGTCATCAACATAAAGCAATAAAATGATAAAATCATCGTCACCAAACCTATGATAGAAAACACAGTGATCTGAAGTAGTCTTTCGGTAGCCTTGCTTCCCCATAGTTGATTCAAACTTCTTGTACCACTGTCTTGATGCTTGCTTCAACCCATAAAGACTTTTCTATAGTTTACAAACATAGTCTTCTTTACCCTTGACCTGAAAACCTTCAGGTTGCTCCATGTAGATTTTTTTATCTAAGTCACCGTGAAGGAATGTTGTCTTGACATCCATCTGCTCAACCTCAAGATTAAGACAAGCAGCCAAACCAAGAATCATCCGAATGGAACTCATCTTCACGACAGGAGAGAAAATCTCTTCAAAATCAATACCCTTTTTCAGAGTGAACCCTTTAACCACCAATCTAGCCTTGTACCTAGGCTTAGAGGTGTGTTCATCTAGCTTTATTTTATAGACCCATTTGTTCTTCAAAGCTCTTTTGCCCTTAGGCAACTTCACCAACTCGAAAGTATTATTCTCATGCAAGGAATTCATCTCATCTTGCATAGCTTCAAGCCACTCCTTTTTATGCTCATCTTCCATAGCCTCTTTATAACATTCGGGCTCTCCCCCATCAGTGAGTAAAACATACTCATCATGAGAAAAACGAGTGGAAGGATGACGATCTCTGGTAGACCGTCTGAGTGGAACAAATGGTGAAATATCAGGTATTGGTAACTCTGGATGAGAATTATCATCCAACCCTTTCTGTTCTGGAATATCTGTATTATCTGCATCATGTTGTTCTTCATTTTGAATGTCATCTCCATTATGTGGCTCTGACTGTTAAGGAGGAATCGGATCTAAATCGGGAAGATTATCACTGTATTGAGGAACTATCTTTGTCTTCTTAATATCTTTCAAACCTTGATCTTCCATAAATACAACATCACGACTTCTGATAAGTTTCTTCAGAATTGGATCATATAACCTATATCCGAATTCATCTTGACCATAACCAAGGAATATACAAGGCTTAGACTTCACATCAAGCTTTGACCTTTCATCTTTAGGAATATGCACAAAAACCTTGCATCCAAACACCCGCAAATAATCATATGAAACATATTTGCCACTCCAGACCCTGTCAGGAATATTAAAAGACAAAGGAACACAAGGGGTTAGATTAATAACATGTACTGCAATATTCAAAGCTTCACCCAAAAGGATATAGGTAACCCTGCATGTGAGAGCAAACATCTAACTCTCTCAACCAATGTCATATTCATCCTTTTTGCTAAACCATTCAACTGTGGTGTCTTTGGAGGAGTCTTCTGGTGTCGAATACCTTTTTCTCTATAATAGGCATCAAAAGGACCAATGTATTCACCTTCATTATCTATTCGAATGCACTTGAGTTTCTTCCCAGTTTGTCTCTCAACTAAGGCATAGAACTGCTTAAACACATCTAACACTTGATCTTTAGACTTCAAGGTATATACCCAAACCTTCCTTGAATGATCATCAATAAAAGTGACAAAATATAAGCAGCCCCTAAGTGACTTACTCCTCATAGGACCACACACATCTGAATGAACCAAATCAAGTATACTTTCCTTTCTAGAAGGAGAATGACTCTTAAAGGAAACTCTGGTTTGCTTTCCTTCAAGATAGTGAGAACACTTCTTCAAATGAATCTTTTGCACGCCTGACAGGACATTTCTCTTCAATAATAAAGACATCCCCTTTTCACTCATATGACCAAGTTTCTTATGCCACAATTCAGTCATATCAGCATTCTCCAATGAGTTAACTGAGTCTCTGGAGATTTTTGGATATGCCATGTACAACTTTGAAGTTCTCTTACCTCTTGCCACGATTAAAGAACCACGAGTGAGTTTCCAAATATTATCACCAAAGGTATTGTGGTAACCATCATCATCGAGTAAACCTGCGGAGATCAAATTAAGTCTAATATCTGGAACATGTTTTACATTATGCAAAACCAACTCCATCCCAGTGTCAAACTTCAAACAAATGTCTCCAATACCAACAATCTTTGATAGCCCACTATTGCCCATCTTAACATTACCAAAATCACCAGGAGTGTAAGATGAATAAAAATCCCTTTGTGATGTCACATGACAAGTAGCACCACTGTCAACAACCCAACTCGAGTCATCATGTGCAATGTTCACCATGTCATAATCACAACAAATAAGGAACTCTTCGGCAGCAGTGTTAACTTCAGCAGTATCATTATCGAAATCATCTTTCTTGTTGTTCTTTTGCTTGTTGTAATTGGCCTTCTTGTTCTCTTTTTTTAATTGTCTGCAGTAACGGACAATGCGTCCTTTTCTACCACAATGATAGCATTCATAATCATCAAACTTTCCTTTAGATTTACTATGATGCTTCACTTTGTGACTCGGACCTTTACTTTGACTTCTCCCCCTGCTTTCTGTAACTAAGGCCTTAGAATGTGAAGAGGAATCTTGTGACTTTCTCCTCATCTCTTCATTCAAAGTACTACTTTTAGCCATTTCCATAGTAATAATACCATTTGGTGCAGAGTTGGACAATAATGTCCTAAAAGTCTCCCAAGAATCCGGTAAAGTACCAAGCAATAATAGACCTTGTATCTCATCTTCAAATTTGATACCCATTCCTGCAAGCTGATTAATAATACCCTGAAAAGCATTCAAATGATCAGTAATAGCAGTACCATCATGATATTTCAAGTTTATCAATTGTTTGATCAAGAATAATTTATTGTTTTCGGTCTTTTGAGCATACAATTCCTCAAGCTTGGTCCACAAAGTATGAGCATGAGTCTCCCCACTAATATGGTTCAAAACATTATCATCAACCCACTGGCGAATATAACCACAAACCTTTCTGTGCAAGATATTTCATTCTTGCTCTGTTTTATCATCTGGCTTATCAGTACTAAATACAGACATATAATAATTTTTCACATAAAGTAAGCCTTCCATCTTGCCTTTCCAAACATGATAATTAGAACCATTCAAATTAACCATCCTAGTTGTATTAGCATCCATCTTTCAAACAAGTTTCTAAACCCCAAAATCAAGAGCCAATGGCTCTGATACCACTCTATGGGGGAAAAATCGGTTTACCCGACCACAAACGGTAACAACAAATGCGGAATTAACCTTCGTTTGGTCAAAACCTCCCCGACCTGTTTGAACCTGTGATGGTGCAAAAATAGCAAGTAGGGTATACCAATCCAAAACAACAAGGAGACAACAATTTTAGCGTGGAAAACCTCTCAAGACGAGAGTAAAAACCACGGGACTACTAGAGCCACTTCAAATACACTATCACCAAAAATAGATCTTTGAGACTGTGCAGAAAATGATAGGAATTTTCTTTTCTTCTAAAAACTCTTTCAAACCCTTGTATTCAATTTTTTTGTGTATTGATGATTTTTCTAATTACAATCCCTGCATTTTTATTCTGTCATAACCCTAGTGGGCTAATGATAATAAGACATACAAATAGGTATTTGTTGGGTTTTCTTCATTGGCCTAAAAACATACCCAACAATTACAAGAGATAACAAATTTTTCCATCTTTTCTTTAAAGGTATTTACGTTAGTAGTTTGGTTAAGAAATCCCCTACTACTTTTTACCGGCCAATATTCTTTGGTAACACAGATACTTTTTTATGTAATTAAATCAAATATTGTTGTAAATAAGTATGCATGAAACGAATTGGAATTGCTTACCATTGTTAACTTTTCTTAAATTCTTCTATATTTTTTTGACGCAAATAACTTTTTGATACAATATTACATTTTTAAAAATTACATCACAAAATCAACATTTTATTATCTTTAAATTTGAGTATAGTATTTATATATAAATTATATACAAATGCAATTTAATACAAAGAATGTCAATATACATGTGATAACATGCATAATAATAATAATTATAATGCATAGTTATTATAGTGTAATTATATTGCATAGTTATTATATGATTGCATAATTACTATATAATACGTGTGTATATATATAAAAGTTGTGTAATTACTTATACAACTAGCTAGACACATGGTCCGACACATTTTTCCCTAACCTCAATGACACATGTCGTACTCGGATGGGTCTATACGTTTCACACACTAAACTTACACGGTGAATTATTAAAATTATTACTATTTATCTGGAAATTACTATATAATCATATCCCACTTGTATTAATTAACGATTGTCAACGACAACAATGATATTTAACTTGAATAAAAAAGTAGAAGTGAAATTGTAGTTGGTTTTGATTAGAGCAAAATTGACTGTTTTTAGAAAAGAAATTTTAATTTGATAAAAACTATGTTTCACGTGGTAGACGTGGACATTAAATATTGTTCTTCTTGCGTCGAGTCTAGTGACGAACTACGTGTGATTTTGCCTCATTATAGACTCAAAAATGCACCTTTTGACCTTCTTATTCAAAAGTCAAACACATGCTAAAACACTACTACACTTCTATGTACTTTCATCATTCTTACTCTATTGATTGTCAACCACTTACTATACGAGTAGTTATGTATGAAAGGATGGATTTTAGCGATGTCATGTTCTCGGAACCTTTTGACATAAAAAATCGAGATTCAAATTTTATGGATTGTGCAAGTGTAACTGCAAGTCGTGCTAGGGTCGTATAGCGGTAGAGATGATATGCTTCATTGATATGATTCATTGACCTTTTGGTTTAATCATGTTCTTTGTATCATTGAACCACCAATAATTTGTTGTCCATTAATTTCTCTTACTTTTGTTGTCGAGATTCACTTTACGCCAATGGTTTGTGCTTCTTTGATAACCATGAGTACCAATGGGTTATGGATAAACTACTTTTTTAATGAATGAATTTATCAATTTATCAGATGTAACAGTACTTGTAATCTTTCTACATAGCAAGTTTCGTTTGAATATTTACAAAGGAACAATAATTGTTTTATCTTTTTGTTTAACATTTATTTTGTAGGTTTGGTATGAAATATAAATCCTTGTAGATAGAAAATTATTTAGATTCTTATGTAGTGTACTTCTTGTAAGAAATTAGAAATCAAAACCTGAATAATCTGAGAGATAATGTAAATAACATTTTCAGATCGAGAATATTCGGTGGTTCACCCGAATATCTCATTGAATATAATTTAGATTTGATTAAAATTAATTATGATATTGTGTGTGTTTTTGTGAACCATAAAAATTCGAGAGTGTATATGACCAAAATGTCTACAATTCAACTTTCAGGAGATGGGAATGAAACTGTCAAACGACAGTTTTCATTTTAAATCGATCAACTGACCTAAAATTTGCTCTTTTTTCAATCCAAAATTCACATGTAAATTTCCAAAAACATTTTTTAATGTAGTGTTTTTTTACCAAAATAAAATTTTTCAAGGTGATCTAACAACTCGATCATGAACTAACAACTCGACCTTGTCAGGTGCTACCATCACTTGGACCCCTGCTATGGGCTGCCACCCTTTGTACCCCTGCTCTCAGGGGCGTTGACTCTTTGTAACCTCAATTGCTTGTGGCTTCACCCTTAAACATTATGAGGTTCTAATGTTGAAGATCATGATACACACAAACAAACGTGCACTCCACATATTTTAACTTGTTTGGTGGATATTATGATTATTGGTTATATAGTTAATTCACATATACTAAAATATCTACAATTTATATGTCAAATATATAAGCATACTTCTAAATTTGACGATGTAAAAGATTAATTGCATTTCAATCAGCTTAGGTTGTTCTGAGAGTCAAATGCTCAAAACTAGAAGACATCATAACAATATGCTAATCTTATGTACCAAAAGCGTTGCTCCGACCAACAAGTCAGCAATACAAAACATAGTCAAAGCTCAAAAGTTCTAATATGTAGTGTTAGAACTTTAAAGTTAGTGAGTATGTATAATAAGCTACCACCCAATTCTTCTTCTAACTTCTAAACACTTGATACTTAATCAAAGTTAAAAGATAAAGTCGGGAGATTCTGAAACCAGTTGATGAACATATGTACATTTATTGTTGTTTATCGGGTTATTTAGACTATTTGAATTTGGTTATTCAACCTTAGAAACTTTGAAATTGAATTTGATTATTAACACTATCTCAAAACTAGGGATGGTAATAACACACGTATAAAATGGTCTCGATAATCTAAATAGTGACTGTAATATTGTGTTTTTATACAGTCTTATAGTATTTTTTACTCATGACCTGGTTTATGTGGTTTAAAATTATCATTTGAATGCCTATTACTCAAAATCTAATCTTAAGTGCAATCAAAAAATCAACTTGAAACGTCAAACTATCCAAGTACAGTGCAATAAGAAAATCAAAAAGTCAACTTGAAACGTTAAACTATCCAAAAACGTTTTAAAATTATTTTAAGCCTTTAACAACTCCAAGGTACCATTTATTATACTTATTATAATGTATTTATCTATTTTATTTCGCTGTGGGTAAACAAGTATGTGATCGACTTTAGATAACCAAACGCGTATTTACTACAACCTTTTTAAACCCGTTATGCTATGTTTAGAGATTAATTTTAATGAGGCATTGTTATATTGGGTTATGACACGCATGTTTATAAAAATTCATAATACATTTTAGGGTAAGTTTACAGTAAAAATAATATTTAATTTAAAAAAACTAAAAATGATTTTAGGTTTGACATATGTTTTTTTTATTATTTAAAATAAGAGGATTTTTAGTAATATATTAAATACATTATGTCATTATGTCTAATATTTTAAGTTTTATGTCAAATATTTTGTTACTTTTTGTTATATATATTTATCACTATCTTTTACGTTTTAGATTATTTTATGTTATTTTTATCATTGTTTTTAATAGTTATATAAATTTGTTTTTTATTAAAGTGTGTTATAGATAGAAACGCAATGATGATTTTACCGATATGATTTTCCAAATCATCATTTAAAAAAATATCTAGGAAAACACAACGACGAGCAGAAAAACAGAATGAGACATTATATCATTTTACGTTTTATATTATTTTGTGTTATTATTTATAATGTATTAGATGAACTAGTTGTTATTTTATTATTATGTTTTACAGAAAAAGTAAACAACAATGCTATTTTACCATAATGTTTCTTTTCAAAATTATCATTATAGGAAAACATAATGATATTCATGAAAACACAATAACGAATGAAAAGACACAATGAACTGAATGAAATACATAACGACAAGCAAAAATCATGAGTTGAAAAATGTAATTTTTTAATTATCGTATATAACGATAGTGTATTCATTCTAAAGATTAAAACGCTTGTTTTTATAGTATAATATTCATAAAAAAATAAATGTCGTGTATAAAAGTTCTAAACGTTTAAAAAAAGTGAGAAAACTTGTAAAAAATTAAGAAAAGGAGTCATGCCTAAAATATCCTTATAAAAAACTTTTTTTTACAATTTAATTTAGAATGTTTATTAAAAACATTAATAATTAATATATTTTATTACACTTTTTACATTATAATTATTTTTATTTAAACCATTACATGTGCTTTATAAGTATCTAGTATGCATTATGTTTGACACAAATACTCTCCAACTAAAAGTTTTAGAAACACGTACATGTGGTAAAGACCTCAACAAGGTGAGGTATGTTATTGTGGTGGCAACTAACCATATGATACACATGTTTAGCTTGAAACAAGCTGCTCTTTAATCTTTCCCCAATCTCGGTGCTTCAAGCGGTGGTATCCATTAAGGTGAATACTTATTTGTGGGTCTGTTTTGTTTGTAATTCTAACATCTTGCTAGTAGTCCTTTTAAAAAAATATGATGCAGCTAAAAAAACACGTACATGTGGTGATCATGCATTGGTTAATTCAAGCCTAACTAATGGCATCAAAATCAACAATCATACTAGAAGTTGTAGAGTTATATATACATATTATTTAGCAACGTTGGTGCTACTTTTTTTTCTTATTTAAAAGAAAATGAATCGCAGTTTATAAAACATGGTCTGTAGTTGGTTCATTGGTTTCCATTTGAAATTTTTACGTGTGAAGCGTGGTTTCGAAACCCAAACCCCACTTTTTAGCTGTTTTCCCAAAGGATTTGTTTTCCTTTTTTAATTCAGTTTGCAATCACATATCACTCTACTATCAAGCTACACATTATTTTGGTTTTGTTTAACCATGGCAATGTTCAGAATGTAAATTTATCTTAGTTGACATATAAAGAAATAGAAAGTAGAATTCAAATCTAGAAGTTTTAAATTTTAATGTTTTCACTGTATAAATAAACTTAATAAAATGTTTTCATAATCTTTTTATACTTTAATTCTTTTGTTCTTTACTTAAAATAGTCAAACTACATTGCCAGTTGTATTGAAACTAACTATTTATATGTCTGGCCAAATATAAATATGCTTTCATGTTTTTAAACACTTACTTTCACAATGACATACTTTTTTTTTATTTTTTAATATACTTTTGTGACGTTTTCTTTATCTATGTCTGCATATTCAGAATCAAGTCATCACAGTTTCATAGGTTTCTCTTTATGTACCGACTCGCGTTAACGTCACCATCCTAACACCCACTCACCCGTTGCAAAGCGCGGATTAAAATACTAGTTGACATTATTCACCAATTAAATGTGCAAGAATTTTATATTCATAAAATAAAGAAGAAAGAGATATATACTCTTTTTTTTGAACGGCCAAATTTTATTACCTGAAAGCCATTAGCAAGAGGTTAAGGCCCATTCGAAATTACAATAGCAGACACAAATTACAATAAATTAAAAGTACACCATTTTTGCCAATCTAGATGCTTAGGATCACCTCTATTTTTGACCCAAAAAACGAGTTATGGATTACTTGTTCAACCACTCTGGCCATAGAAATAGAATTGGAATTGAAGGCAATGTTGTTTCACCCTCTCCATATGAACCATAATGTAACGACTACAATTGAATATATGGATTGCTTAAGCATTTTCGTAGCCTTCATATTGAGCACCTGCATTAAGATACTTCTCACCGAATTAGCTCCTGCCCCCCATGTACCTCGGCACCAGTGATTAATGCTTGCCCAAGCGTGAGCCGCGAATGGGCACTCGAAAAATAGATGTTTGATGGATTCGTTTATACCAAAGCATAATGAACATTCACTGCTAGCAATATGAATTCCTCTGTAGTTTAGCGCCTCTTTAGTTGGAATGCTATCTAGTCTGGCTCTCCAAATGAAACAGTTCATACGAAGAGGGATCCAAGTCAGCCATTCAATGGGGTCTAGATCGATCGGCGTCTTGTTTGCCTCAATTAGATTCCTAAGTGATTTGACTGAGAAAGACCCCGAATTAGATCCCATCCATGACCATGAATCCTCTCGTACTCCAAACTACGTATCGCCAATCCGATCTTGAAGACTATGTAAAAGCTCGATTTCATTAGCTCCATTAAGGACTCAAAGAGATATATACCTACTTCTTATTCTTAAAATCATCAATTATATATATATATATTTTTTAAAAGCAGTTATATGTTTCACATTCCTACAACACATATATTACATTTTTTTGAACGGCAAAACATTTAATAAACAAAAACCAACACAGAACCATCGCAAGGACAACTAGAACATATACAAGAAAAGATATTAACTCAAAACAACAAAGACAGGAAGGGACTCAAACACTGCATATTCCAAAGAATAAAGATGCAGCAGCTCCAAAGATGTACAAAGATGTACGCTAATGCAGATGACTCCACCTCAAATGGAATTTTAACGGAAACCGATATCATCAAAAGACACTTGAATACACCAATGAGAAGACTTCATATTCATCAAGCTTGGAGATGATGGATTTTGGCAAAGCAAAGTTGCATACAACATCAATGAGACAAAACTAATATGATCTTCAAATGTATCATATACAGCAACACATATAGACTCACTTTAAACCACTTTTGAATTCAATAGCCCTAGGTATTTACTTCAGCAAAACCCCACTTTACCTTAACAAAGGAATCAAGTCAAAAAACTCATCGTAGCAAGTCTTTCACTCTAACAAATCTATGGTGGCCCTATATTTAATCCAAATGAATGAGTTCAAAACAATCTCCTCCATGACTCTATCACCACTCCAATTATTATTGTTAATGCTTGATCGTTTCTCACTCTCCATATAAACCATAGCAACGATAAAATGATAGCATAACACGATACAAATGATAGCATGAAACACATATGTTTCATATATATCAATTCATTAAAATTAATTTATTGAAGGGCTTTATCTTATTATTACTAAGGGATGTTTACATGCTTTCCTTCCTAAAACAATAAATTACATATCTTACAACTTCAAGCCTTCTATATAAATGAAAACAATAAAATTACATTTTTAAATACAAAAGTTTAAAACTTAATTTCAAAACAATAATCACTCATGATCAAAGTTATATCTTCAAATACAAAAATAATTATTAAAGTTTTAAGAATTTATAATACCAATAAATCAATATGTAAAAATCTCATGGTAAACATAAAACCAATAAATCATTTCATAAGTTTATATTAATGAAATACATATATACGTACGTACATACGTACGTACATACTTACATATGATGAAGTTCAAATGAGAACAAACAAATTATGTGAAAACAAAAAGAACAACAACCCACCAATCTATTTTTTTCTTTTGTATTTTCTAATTAAATTTATTAGAAGGTTATAATTGTAATTTTCATTACAAATTAATTAACTAATTAATTTTATAACTCCTCTATTCTAGGAAATAATATACCAGTCTTTTGATTTTGATAATTTACTATTTGCTGAATTCAAATAGAGTCTGATATATATTATATTCAAAATCCAAACCAGATTATTCAACAAATTAACAATCTAACCAAATTGTTTCCGTAAGGATTTTCAAATGTTTTCAAATATCATAAATTTTTTCTTAATGTAAAATAAAATCATAATAAAAAAGGAAACATTTAACAAGGATATTCTATAATATAACTTGAATTCAATTCTATTATCTACGGCCTTCTTTATTCCACATATTATCCAAATATTGTATGTTTTGGTTTAATACTATTGAATTTAATTATGAATCTAAAACATATTTTCATCCATTTCACTGAAAATCATTGTGGATTACTTTTTATCCGCTTATAACATTGTTTTTTCAGTCATACTTTGAATTATTTCTCCTTACAGTTTTTGTTTTCTATTATCAATGGTGTTTCATATGATGCAATCTGTTAGAGAATCAAATGACTAACTTAATAACATCATTGAAGGTAAGTTTATCATTTTATATGATAAAATTTAGTATAGACGTTGAAACTATAGAGCTAAGTACTTATTACACATATGGATTTGTGTTCATAATTGTTTGAAACATATTTATATATTACGAGTAGGAAAAAATTTTATTCTAAAACGCATATGATATTTGAAAATTTACAATTCCCATACATGACTTACATTTGTATAAGATTGTACTTACATGTGAACATTTACAATTCTCATACATGACTTACAAGGTAAGATTATCACATAATCTATCTTTTTAATTTTTATTGTCAATTTATATATATTATGGGTTAAGTAAAAAAAACCTTAGTATTAACTCAATAATTTGTCGATGTACTACAAAGTACTTTAAATATTCAGTACATACTAACACATGGATTCAACCTTTTAAAATTCCGTCGCTATAATGTAACGTATATAAAACTTCTTTCTACACATTTCCCATACCCTCCTTATACTTCGAATTATATTTTTGTGGTTATGATGTTTTCTTTTCATTATTTAGTTATATCTCCTAAACAATCAATGCATACAAAAACACCTACACATTTATTGCGAATTCCTACATATCATACACAAACTCAATAAAAAACACCTACTCATAAAAAAATCAACTTTATAGATAACCGACAATATCCTACATTGAACTTAGAACAGCCTACACATGTATATTGGTATTTAATATGTAAAAATGTTTGGATGACTATATGAATTGATCTTTGAGGGAAAATCTTGTACAAAAGCAACCTTATATTTAAATGGTTGTTGTATGCTAATAAAAACGAAAATGAAGTTGCACAATAAC
>CM046453.1:76357076-76457076 GCA_025506515.1 Flaveria trinervia
ATATGATTACTATTTTCGTTTGACGAAACATGTAATTAATGATTTTATATTAAAAGAACGTATGTAAAAGATCTTAAATTTGTTATTTAATTATAATGTATTATTTAATCGCTCTAAAACAGTGGTAAGACCCGTGACGACTCAATCCCCATGCATCTTATAAAGAAGCAGATACAAATTAAAAATGCATTGGTTTTTGTTGTTTTGATTTTTAGTATTAAGATAAATATTTTCTGAAAACACATTGATTATATTTAATTTGAAGACAAAATAATAAGGATATTAAGATAGATGACAAATACTAAACGTTAACAAAAGGCCAATGCTGAAATTTATTAAATATAAGTTCTAACATTAAGACTATCTGAAAAACATTAATAAACGAAGTTTTTTTGTACATTTTTCGTTGTTTTATCATTCTTAACTGTTCTTATAAGCCTAGATATTAAGTGATCGTAATATGCCAAATGAAAGACAGTTGTGATTAAGTTTATGACTAGATATAGATAAGTTGTGTTTTGGTCATTATGAGTCTTTTAACATTAATTTTAAAGTGAAAAGAAAACTAATCAAGTTTGTGACATAACATTTGTTTAAATAATTATGAGTCTTTTAGTTGTAATACTAAGTTAAAACAGTAAGAAAAAAACTATTAGAGTTTTATAATATAGCATTTTTTAAATCATAAAGAGTCCTTTAATACTTGGATATAAAAGGAAAAAATATTAAATTTTATATTATAACACTTGTTTTAATCATTATGAGTTTTTTGTAATATATAGTTGAAGAAAAAAAAGAAAAAGGGAATTCGACTTTTACAATATAACATTTTTTTTAATCATTATGAGTCTTTAAATAGTATTATTTAGTTGAAAAAAAAGTATTCGAGTTCTAATATAACATTTGTTTTAATCATTATGAGTCTTTTGATAGTCATATTAAATTGAGAAAACAAATATTAGAGTTTTATGATATTCATTTGTAATCGTTATGAGTCCTTCAATAGTTACATTAAGTTGAAAAAAGTTTTATATGTTACATTTGTTTTAAATATTATGAGTCTTTTTTAACAGAAATATTATGACTCTTTAAACAGTAGTAAGTTAAGGAAAAAACACTTAAATGTATAATAAAATAGTTCCTGTAATAATATAACATAGCTAGGTGGTATTTGAGTCTTCGTGTGTTAAATAATTTCGTATTAGTTCTCATAAAGGAAATAAATCACTCATGACCTTCTAAATAAACTAAAACCATTGAAAATTGAAAAGATATAATATAATAAATAGCTCTTAGTCTCTTTACTTGCTCTAAGTTCTATGATAATGTAAGGAAACCCGTTTCACCTCTTTCCATCACGGTAGCTTCCGATCTCCAAACACCGAATTATAAATAACAAGTTAGAGCATTCACAGTAGAGTTTTTAAAATATATGAGTGTATTTGATATATTATATGAAACGGTTTTGAGTGGTTGTGAGTGAAAGAGATAAAAAATGTTATTGTGGATTGGTATATTTGAAGAATCATTGTTTAATCCTTATAATTTTTTTAATATTTTATAAAATGGTTGTGAGTGGATAAAAGAAAAAAAGATAATGATAAGGGTATAAAAAGTATTATTTAATTAAAAAGAAAACAAAAAATATAATATTTTTTGTGTAATTATATGAATAAAGATAAGAAACTCATTCTGAATGCTTTTACTTATCTCCCTTTGTCACTAGCATATGTTTCAAAATGATTTAAATAAGGGTCTGATAGTGTTTGAAACCCAAGGACGTCTTTACTATACAAAGGACTAAAGTAATCATTTTAGACTCTTAACTTTTAAGAGCCCGAATATTAAAAAGAAAAATATATATTCATATAGTTTATGTAATAATCCAATCAGTATTTGTATTTACAGTGAAAAATGATATATAAGAAATAAAAAATGATTAAAGATTTGTTTATGGGATTCTTGTGATTGTTTAGATTAAAGAGAAATTACGAAGAAAATTGTGTCGGTGTGAAGATAATATGATCACACATATTGGATTATGTGTAAGTCTGCTTTATGAATTTTATATATGATAAGAACAAACCATGACTATTTTCCTTCACAAAAAAGCCTTGATTTCATAGTCTTTTTACGCCTTAATCTTTGTTGAGTCGTCTTTGCGCATCAGTGTATCGAGCATATTGAACTTAAATCGCTTGGGTTTTCAGCCATTAGTACTTTAATCGCTCGAGCCTTAAAGCTTCTATACTTAAATCGATTGTTTCTCATTCATCAAAATTAATTTAAGAAACTTGATTTATCAAAAGTTTATCCATTAGTACTTCCAGATGCATTTATTCTATATTCTATTTTGTAATTAATCATCTAAACAACTAGTTGTTATTGTTTGATATTTGATTTATGCTCTATTTTTTAATCTACTATTCTTCTTTTGTCAGTTTAATCTATTATATTGCATGTTTTGATTTTAATATACATTTGCGATTGATTTTTCTCTTTAGTTTAAATAACTGTTGTTTGTTAATCATTTAATCTACTTTTTGCAATTAGTTTTGTAAAGTTAATTAATTAAGTTGTTTTTTGTCGATCAAAGCCCCATGCTTTTAAAAATATAATATATAGATGATGTTCTCAAAATTTTATTATGCTTTAAACGATCAAAAATATTGAGCCGATCCCATTGAAATCAATTTAGGGTTTAAATAGACCAATTATAGATTTTTGAATTCAATTTAGGGTCTTGTACCTCTTGATATAGATTTCATGTTTGGGTTAAGTCAGTTTGATGCAAAGATTATGGTACTTTAATATCGACATGTAGCACGTTTTACTTGGGATGCACACTATAATGGTGGCGATTTGTTGGGAATTATTGTGGTGTGTCGATAGTTGAAAAGACATAACAATAACAGTAACAGTAACAGTAACAGTAACAGTAACAGTAACAGTAACAGTAACATAACAGTAACAGTAACAGTAACCGTAACAGTAACCGTAACAGTAACCGTAACCGTAACCGTAACCGTAACCGTAACAGTAACAGTAACAGTAACAGTAACAGTACCAATACCAGTACCAGTACCAGTAACAGTAACGGTAACGGTAACGGTAACGGTAACGGTAACGGTAACAGTAACAGTAACGGTAACAGTAACAATAACAATAACAATAATAACAATAACAATAATAACAATAACAATCATAATAATAATAATAACAATAATAATAATAATAGTAATTATTATTATTATTATTATTATAGTATAACAATAAAAAAAGTAATGTAATAATAATAAATTAATAATCTTACATAAATAAGAATAGTAATTATATAATAATAGTAACAAGATGATAATAGTTACAATATAAATAACTAAAAGTAATAAATATAAATATAAATATAAATATAAATATAAATATAAATATAAATATAAATATAAATATAAATATAAATATAAATATAATATAAATATAAATATAATATAATATAAATATAAATATAAATATAATATAAATATAAATATAAATATAATATAAATATAAATAAAATATAATTCATGTACCAAAGGATTTGTGATCTACCGGTATCAAGATGTGCATAAAGTCTTTCACTCTTTAAGTGATTGGATTTAATGGTTCACGTCTCATGATAAACAAATGTTTAAATTATAAGTATGATTAGAGTCTATGTTAGATAGTAGTTTTAAAAAGTTAACAATAACCGATGTTTTACCTTTGGCTTTTTAAGTGGCATATGCTCAACTTCATGTGATAGGTGACTACACCACAATCAGGGTGAAATTTTGTTTGAATTGATCGGGGTTATGTTCTTGTGATGAGTTACGCTCACCTCATAAGTATTCTTAACTAGACAGGTACGACAACAAGTAATTTAAAAGTTAAGTAATGTTATGTGTAATCTTTTTAATGTGATTGTCTCTTACGTTATATTGGAACAAACTTTTTAAAAGGTAAGTTATTAAATTTGATTAACAAGTTATGTGAAGTTAATTACATTTTAAGCAACTTGCCCAAAGTAAAAAATGGTGGAAATTATATTAAAATTTCTTGGTCAATAATATTATCTTTTAAGAAGTCTCTCTTTAATAATATGTTAGATTCGTAGGACATGCATTAACTATGAAAAAGTATAGTTTAGTGTTATCCCTAGCCTATTAAAGACACTATTTTGATATGTGGTTGATAAGGGAAGGGCCATACCAAGAAATTACCAAACAATTTCCCATGGTCCAAAGTGAAAGAAGCATAGTGTCCAATATTGACTAAAAACACAACTGGGAGCATTGTATTCCATTTTTAGCTTTTTTAAATTTTTGTTCCAAATCTCAACCATACTGAAATGTTGGAAGAAGATAACATTCCATCTTAATGCATGAGCATTGTATTCCATTTATCTTCCTTTTGTAAATTCTTGTGCCAACACACAACCATGAAAATGCATATTACAATAGGATGTTACCTAAAATGTTACACTAAGATAACATTCCCACCTCAATGTTATACTTCATTTCCTGTGAAAGTAGTTGCTTTTTGCAAACAGTAGGGCATGGAAGTGCATGTTGTTGATTTTTATTTCATGAACCATATTTTATAATCGGGATGGATTCGCGTGACTCATGAGACGAAATAAACTTTAGGCTATGTTTTATAAGGATTAGGATATGCGAATACACCAACTTAAGCTAGTATAATCTTAGACAGGTAGAACTATAAAGCTAAAGAGGCCAATAATGATGTTTCCCATGTGTTTGACATCTTAGTGTTTTTCCAAAGCTTTATGTGTGCGTTGGGTTAGGTTTTTCACTAAGCCAGCTTATGGAATTAATTAGTATAAACATGTTTATAGAGGTGCTAGTTAATTGTAACATACACCTTTAAAGTTTATGATATATTTGTTGAACATCAACAATGATGTATGATCCTGAAGGGTTATACAATATGCAATGCAAATCAATGAATGAGTTTTAAAAAGAGCTTAGACAAATTAATCAGTGATGTGTATATAACTAATTGAGAAATATTATCACTGATGATCCTTTGAGTATTAATTAATGTTTATGTATTTAACTAGTATTGTCACTCGTGCATAGGCTGTAAACTAACCGAACGAACACAAATAATATCTTGTTCATGTTTGTTCGTTAAGAAACAAACTTGTTCATGAACTGTTCACGAATACTTACCGAACAAGATTTCTTGTTTGTGTTCGTTCATTAAGAAAATGAACATATTCATGAACTGTTCATGAACACTTACCGAACACAAACAAAAGCAAACGAACACAAACAACTGTTTATAAACATGACGAACACAAAGAAGCTCATGAACACAAACGAATACAAGTGATTATAAATTTATTTTAGAATAAAATTTACATTTTTCTTACAAACATTACACAAAATCAGTAAAAAATAAATAAGTCCTTAACATAACAATGAAAAAATACTTGATATAATAGTCATAAAAAGCCAATGAGTCCTAGATCAACTAGTTTAGGAGGAGACACCATATGACTTTTCAAAATAAAAGTCATAAGTTGGAGTATTACTAGGTGCAATATGCTCCAAGTAGGCTAAGGGTTTTATCAGTACGTGGGCCTTCGGGTGGTGGGTTTCCCTTGAAATGGTGGGCGAGCCACGTCACCAGTTTTATCAGTACGTGGGCCTTCGCGTGGGTGGCTTTTCGCCAATGGGTTTACTCAGGTGACCGGACTTAAAAATTATTCGTTGGTCATTCAAAAAAATAATCATAAAAATAACTAACAAAAAAATTAAGAATATAAACATATACATTAATGAACATAAATGAACACATTAGAACGTTCACGAACGGACATTAACGAACATAAATGAACACGTTATTGAACGTTCACAAACATAAATAAACAAATGCGGCTTGTGTTCATGTTCATTCGTTTAACTAAAAGAACATTTTTTTTCTTGTTCGTGTTCGTTCATTTATTAAACGAATGAACATAAATGAACTTTCCGCCGAACAGTTTACAAACTGTTCGTTAAAAGTTCAATTTGTTTGCGGCGCTGCTCGTTCAACACGACAGGGCACATAATTTTTCCATACTTATACTTTGAAAAGTTGACACAACAATTTATAACCTAAAAATAAAATCTTTTTATTCTAATAAAAAGGTAAATGAGTGTGCTACTTGTCACCACCACATTCATTCTAATCAAATTTTTTTCGTTTCTCTCTCATATTAAATAACAATATTAATTACTAATAATATTATTGATTTATTTTTACATTATAATTATAATCAGCTTTTTAATAAAAATAAGAAAGAAATTTTTTTATTAATGCTATTTCTATAGAGATAGTTTTTTATAAAATGATTTTTTTTTCAAAAATAAATAAATAAAACTGTTTTTATGTAATATTTCAAAATTGATTTTTTAAAGTAATTTTTATTAAAAAAATAATTAAAATAAAGAGTTATAGTAAGAAAATTTTTTAAAAATAAAAAGTTTTTTAAAACGTTATTTTAAAACAAAATGTTTAATTTATCTTTGAAAAAATCAAAAAATAAAATAAAATTTTCATATTATTATTTTATCACTTATAGTTGTTAGTCATACATAATTTTAATCATATAATGTCTTAGTCTATTATTCTATAATTAATAATTTTTATTTTATTTATATTTTATTTATTTAACCCGTGTAATATACGGAGTTACTAAAACTAGTTAATATATATTCTTGTACACTTAAACAAAATGTTAAACATATAAAAACCTTACAAACATTAAAAAATAGCTGGAAAAGAAGGCTAAAAATATTAAAAAAATTTAATATCAGTCGTAAGGAAAGAAGAGGAAACAAATATAAAAATATATTCAAATTGCCCCCACTCCATATTCGAACCCTGGGGAGCCAGAGTCCTTAGCAGAAAACCAAATGATGATTTAATGTTCACTTTCCAAACCAAATTACCTTTATCCTTTAATATAAAGTGTGTCGGAGAAAAAACAAAAAGAAAGTTCGGCTAAATCACAAATTAACACATGTCACAAACCACTCAAATCAACCAATGATGATTAAGAAAAAATATATATGATATAATATCGAAAATGTTTTAAGTTGAGATTATCAAAATCAAATACATAAAAATTAAGATTATTAAAATCTAATAATCCTTAAATAAAAAATATAAGTAGGCATCCATAATTTTTCTACAAGGCTCTTTCAACTAGCCGTGGATAATAAAACCGGTTCAAGAAAAACCAATCTGGTTTGAAAAAAAACGATTTTATCCAAACCGGTTCTCACCTGATTCTAATCGTCGGTTTGTACACCGATTTGGGAGCCTGACATCCAAACCCGTTTTTAAAACCGGTTCAAATAAAAAAACCAATAACCGGTTTCAAAATGATTCAAACCGGTTTGAGTGGTTTGATTGTTCAGATAGAAAAATCGGTTTATAAACCAAGCTGGTTTGGAAAAAACCCGGTTTATGAGAGCTACACGTTCTTAACGAACAATTTAACAAATTTCATTCATTCATCATCACTTTTAATTGCTATAATTAGATAAATCAATAATATAAAATGTGACATCCTACGTAAACCTCACATCGGTCATGTACATGAGAATGTCGGTTTTATAAGTAATGTTTGGCCTCTAATATTACTAATACGATTTAAACGTATTAGCTGTGAATGATATTAGAACTCTACAGTTAAACGTGTTTAGGTGGCAACAATCAAAGTATGGGTGATCCCATGTAAAGTTTTCATATGAGCAACTAAAAGCAAATTCATAAGTTACTTATAGACAAAACAGATAATTTTAATTGTTTGAGGAGCCGGATGTTACATAAAATAGGTTGGTTCTTATGAGAGCTAGACTAATGAATACATACTTTTGTTGTTACAATTTAATGTAATCTTTTGATCCAACCTTATGACCATTCTCTTTAGACCTAACCACTTTTTGGCCCTCATTGATAAAAAATCTATGTATTTGCCACTAACCAATCAAACTCTAATTAAACCAAAGTAAAAACGTTGAAACCAGCTCGTCAAACCCTTTGATTTGTCAGGTGCTTGTGCCTTCAAACATTTTCCATGTCAAAAATGAAATTCATATGTATTTTGTCTGAAAACTTTATACGTATAAAGTCTAAGCCCCCTTATTTAGGACTTGAAACTTTTGGCGCCCCAAATAAAAAGTTTTAAACTCCTCCATTGCAACCCGCCTACCTGGTTTCATATGGGTAAGATTCCACCTATGCTAGACCCGGTTCCAGTTCCTACCAGGTTCCATGTAAAAACTGATCCCACAAAAAAGGATCAAAGCCTACCCGGGTCCTCGGGAACTGGTTCCCGAAAAAAAAACCCGGTTTGTGCACTTCTACATAAAAAAATATTGGAGACTCGAGTTAATTTTCTTAGGTTGGGCTACCTTAAGACCCAAATTATGTTAGGGAGTTTTATGGGCTGAGATTAAATGTATAGAAGCAGCCCGTTAATTAATGTGCGATAGAGGAAGACAGTTTTATTTTTACTCGGGAACTAGTGATATGTTTTAAGTTAGTCAATCAAACAATATATGGAATGTGATGTAATTAACCATTTGTATATGCATATCAAACATCTTGTTATTTAAGTTGTAACCTACTCACTTTAATGATTATTATGTTTAAGTATATTAACAATGGTTAATCGTATGCATGAGATTCATATTTATCTTCCCAAATCTATAGTATTTTGATAATATGCATATATGCACTCATATTGTATTACATATATGTATATATTGCATATTTTATAATTTATTTAACAGAATCAAGGAGAGATATGATAAAATCAAAGAAACAATGGAAATGTAAAATAAAACCATCATTTTTTAGGTTTACTATTTCTTTGAAGCGTTATGTATGTGGCTTATGCGTTTCTTAATAGTTTTATTTCTATATTTAATTGTGGTTCTTAATAAAATGCGTCTCGGTTAATAATTTTTTTATGGCTTAAAGTTTTTTCAACAATTTCTATAATCATTTTAAGTTTTTATTGTGTTGTTGTTAGCAGTTACAATAGAAAGTTTATAATATAATACATAATTATCGTTTATAGGAAAGGATAAAAAAACACACATCAAACATTTATAGACATTATATAGTGTCCTTCTGATATCTACTTGTGTATTTATTTTAAGATGAACCATAACGTTGAGTTTTTGATTTATTTGTACGTGTTACATTATAATTATGTCTATATATATCATTCATGTTTATATACAACAATTTTTCTTATAACGTTTACATTTCTGCTCACACAAGCCACTACTCTCGGAGCACGAGAGCATGTTTTTAAAATCACTACAACAACAAAAATATTACGCTCTATATAATGACCACAATGTACACTACAATCTGTTCCAGGGGGAACACCAAATGCTCTAATGTCATTACGTTCATCTTTTCTACCTGTTAATCCAAAAACGATGTATTCATTAGGATGTTTATCTTAAACGTTACAAGATTACATGACTATATAACGAGAACTTACATCGATTACACGTCAACAGTACTAGAAAGCTTATGCAGAAGAATAATACTTGTGATTCTACATTTCTTACCATTGTGGAATGTGTATTTGAGATTGTAATACTAGCTAGAGAGATAATGAAGAGGATTACAATATTGGAGATGCAACTTATATTTATATGGAAATTTGGATGGAGAGATAATGGTTTATCTTGCCTTTACTATAACGTAAGTGACTTTGGTACTCTTAAGATAATAATGAACTTTTTATGTGTATGGAGTTGTATTCAAGCATGTAACTATTAAAATGTAAACATAATGGACATGCACATTTTTAATACATATATGTTCTTACGTGTTATTATTTGAAATATACAAAAGATTACAATAATATGTTAAATTAAGTGACATACACAATTTTTATCATAGGTAGTTATATTAGTTACGTTAGTAGATATTAATTTTATGTGTTTTAATTTGTATTTTAGCATCTCTCGTGTGGTAACTATCGTAATAACTAATTCTGTCATATTTTTAAAATTCTTGTGCCGTTATTAGTTTCAACACAAAGAGGTATTTATATAAGAAGAATTAATATGGTTGCAACAACAAATAAACTACTATTATAATATGAAACATGATCACTGATTTTATATTGTTTAAAAATTTTAATAATCTTTTAGTTCAAAAAATTTTAATAATCTAAAATTGAGATTTAGTTTAAAATTTTTAATAATTTAAATTATTAAGTATTGATTAATATTAAACTCAAATAACAATTAATCTCGTGATAACTTTAACTTTTCATTTTGTTATTAATAACAATCCTAGTCGAATAAATCATTAATTTTATTGACATGTTATGTGTCATTTACATGACAATGACTTTGACTTTTTTAATTTAGTTTCTATAAAAGATCAACTTTTTAAAGGTATTCAACTATGTGGCATATATGTATCTCCAATGTATTCAACCGATCGTGTCTTTCCAATTAATTTTGTTTCTTCCAAGTCCCAATGGATTTCTAAAAGATAAGTTTTTAATTAATTTCATTTGTTCCTATGTCTGTTCTCATATGTAGTTGTTTCTTTTTTATTCAAGCAACATACTTTCATAGATTTTTTTTGTTTAAAGAGTGTCGTTTGTATCCGCTACATGTCACAAACCTGTCAGAATACGTTAAGTTAACGACATGTTAGACTGAGATTGCTATTAATAACAAAAATAAAACTTGTGATCGACACTTATCAAATTGTTAGTTACGATTATATTGACTAATAGTTAATAGATTGTATTTTTAAAATACAATTTTCCTACATTGAAATGATTAATGAAATTATTCACTGGTCAATTGAAGTCTTTCTTGTCAATATGTATTGGAGAATGTTTGGTCTTGATGTGTGTCCATCATTGTGTGGTGTATGTTTTATACAAACATTACGGATACATATATATACATAGACACATTTGTATTCATTTTCATTATATGTTTTATTATTATTATTAATGTTATTAAATTTTTAGGGCATTTTACCATGAAACGGTCATCACATATAGGGTTGTAAACAAACAAACTGAACAATTAATGAACAGTTTATGGACTGTTCAGTGGAAAATTCATTTATTTCTATCATTTAACAAATTATTGAACACGAACAAGAGACTTTCGTTCAATTAGTTAAATGAACGACCATAAATAGAGGCCATGTTTGTTTATTTATATTCGTGAACAATCAATTATGTGTTTGCTTGTGTTCAGTCATTTAAAAACATTGTTTGCGATAATTATGTTAAGTATTTGTTTATCTTTAGTGGATTCTACGCAATGTTTGTGATAATAACGCAAAATTTATTCTAAAATTAAATATATAATCGTCTGTATTTGTTTGTGCTCATTAACTTCCGTTTGTGTTTATTTACGTTCAAGAACATTTGAAATGTGTTCGTTGTCTTTGTTTGTGTTTGAGTGTTTTTGTTTATGCTCGGTAATTATTCGTAAACAATCCATGAACATATTCATTTCTTTAATAAACGAACACAACAATAAAATTTGTTTGATAAATGTTTATGAACTGTTCAATATACAAGTTAATTCTTTATTGAATCTCATTCGGTTCGTTTGCAACCGTAAATTCAGGCATATAGAAATACGTTTCAATCTTCATACCTACTATCACTCAAGTTTAGTTATACAAAATAAATAACTCATTATATTTATAGTAATATAAGTTCCATATTTCAACACGGATTTATAATTCTTTTTAAGTATAGTAAAATCAGTTGAACGTCACAAATATATCAACCGCATTAGCTAAAATAACAAAACATAATGTTTGTGGACTTCATAATTAAAGTTTTACACGTAATAATTGAGTTGAAATTCCCAAAGTTCTTGTGTATAAAACCGTTTAGAATGCTTTTTGTTAGTAATCATATCATAAGTAGTAGAGTTAACGTAGCTTATATTGATTTGTATTGGCTTCTTTTCATTATTATTCTCTCGTTAATAACTCCTAGAAATTAAAAAAAAATTTGCATCACAGGTTTTTTTCTTGTTTTCATCATCTTGATATCTTGTCTAAGGTGTTTTGATCATTAAAATTATGTAAATACTTTAGAAGGATAAACACTTATACATGAAATGATTTGTATTGACTACTTTTCTTTATTTTATCAAACAAGGTCTAGTTAAAAAACACCGGTTGAACCAAAAACCAAACCAAACCAGACTAAAACAAGTCAGGTCTTTATGCGCCTCAAGAGCTACGCTATTAGTTTGCATTAAACAATCAACTGATCTCGCCTATAGCAAAGTTATTAGTAGGGTATAAGGAGAGCGAGATATAAACAAACCTTACTTCTATCTTAAGAATGATTGGTATACAATGAAACTAATAACTACATGCAGCAACAAAAACCGATCAAAATCTCAAAAAAAGACAAGATGATAGCATTAAAGAAAATTACAGAATAATGATTCCATAAACAAGTTCAAAACTTGAAGAAACCCTTTGAAAAAATGAACTACAAGAAACAATAAAAACAATAAACTTAAAAAGATTATCTCAACTTCAAGAAGCAAGTGATTCATTTGAAGAAAGTAGCTTCACCCTCTTTGTAAGATCTCTCATAACATCTATAATTACTGATTTCTTTTGGATCCTAAACTGCAGAGCCAATTCTGTCGAGGTAGAGACGCCGTTTTTGAGTAAATTTTCATCTTCCATAATCTTTGTGGGAAAGTGGCTGAGTGCTATTACACATAATGCAATTAGCGTACGAAGAACAGCTGTTTCGTTTGCTAATCCAAGAGAAGCTTTGCTCGAGAGTGATTTGAGCGTGTTGAGATCATGTTTAAGTACGGATTCAGCATCATTACTCAAAAGTACTCTCAAGGCGGCTAGTAATCGGCCTTCTACTACTTCGGGTCCACCTAGAGTTACCTAAGGGAGAAAAAGAAAAGAAAAAAAAACAAGTGAATGTATTTCTTCAATATAGCGGTTTTAAAGAAGGCACAATGGTAGGTTTTAGGTTCAAATCTACCATATACCGGCTTTTATGCCTTTAAATCCCTTGAAGGCCACGTGCACGATTCAGGTTGCATTTTACCTTATCCTATTGGTTAGCAAAGTATTGGTGGGGTCTGATGACATTATGGCAAAAAACAAGTGGAAACAAGATTCGCACAAAGAGAGGATAATGATACCTTGAGAAGAGCTTGTTCGCCCTCCAAATTCAATTCCGATAATATTTGTTGCTGCCAAGGAGCTGGTGATGAAAAATTAGGGTTTGAAACTCCAGCTGCCATGCTGGCAGCATCAAAAAGACCACCATCATACTTTAGTTCAATGCAATCATAAGGGTTTGATGGCACCACAAACCCGTAATCTAGAAGAAAAAGATCATTGCTCAAGCAACCATAGTTAAGAGTCATATGATCATGCTCTTTGATGTTCGTCCCTGCAACAACCTACAAAGAATGAAGCATCAATTCAAATATTCCACACAAAGAAAGATACATTTTGAGTTTCAAGGTCAAAATCAAACCTATCGATACCTAACGTGTTCCAAATTTAAAACCAACGGTCCAAAACCTCTTCTAACTGTTTAATATCATATCAATTACAAGTTGAATATAATTACAAAAAGTTTACTCAAAGATTTGAAGAATCATATCAATTCTAAAGTTGAATATTAGCTTGTTTGACACTTGGACCTTAAAAGTCAAAGAAATAGTTTCAAAAAAATGGCAATTTAAGTAAAGAGCATGCCTTTAGAGAATGAGTTATCAAATAATCAATCCGGTTATTCCATACATCAAAGTTACGGTTTGAAAGGTCAAAATGAAACCTATCACATATATCAAAGTTACGGTTTGAAAGGTAAAATGAAACCTATCAAGTACTTAAAAGGTTCAAAATTTAGAAACAACATTTCTAATTGTTGGATGTCGAACAATCACAGTTTGAAACGAAATATAAGAACATTACTCAATGATTCAAAAAAACCATAAATTCATATCAATCTCAAGTGGAATATTAGCTTGTTTAACCTTAAAGGTCAAATAGTTTGAGAAAAAGGGAATAAAGTAAAACACGTGCCTTTACTAGCATCTTCGGATTTCCTGAACCTTGTTCTTGAACAATTTCAGCATTAGGATTGAAGCTATGGTTGCACATATCAATTAGAGGAAGCATCATCGGAACATCGCCATCGTTTTTGTTTTGAAGAGCTTTTCCATGTAACCGGAAAGCTCTAGAAGAAACAGCTGACATGGCCCACCCCAATGAAGATGCATCTACATCTCGCCCTCCAAAAGGATGGTTTTGTAATTTCACATCTTCAACTTCACGCCTCACTTCTTTCTCAAATTCAAGAAGAAAACGACATCTCTTATTCACCTGTATGTATAGGATGGAGGTGCATACCAGCATATAAGTGAATTATGTAAGTATGCAATACTGAACAAATCAGAATCATATAATCACTTGTAACAAAAAAAACTTATAGAAGATAGTGTTTGGATGTGCTTCTACTGCTTGAAGTCGTAATAATCAGGTGTTGGGAGACTTAGAATGTTTAGCAAATTAGAATTATTGAAGGCGTTAATAGTTAAAAATGACCAAAAAAGTACAACAAATTATTCATCAAAATGGTGCAAAATGTACCTGGTAAAGAAGAGGGGCATATTGCAAGTTCTTGATATCATCACCCGAAAAGAAAATGGGAACGGTATAAGATTCCGGAAGATTGCTAATGTAAGGCCACCAAAAGGAACCCGTCTTTGCTCTTTCTTGAAGAAGTTTTAATCCCAATCTCATAGCCCATAGTTCCTCTGCCAAACGCTCCACATGTCCAGTTTTATACCATTTATTCACAACTCAATATAGCCTAATTTATGCAAAATAGAGTTACTAACCTATAATGGTATAAACAAACCAGTTTGGACAACACTTTTTTTAAAACTAAAACTGAGACATACAATGTAGTGCTTGTAATTTGACTTCTATCTAAGGTAATAAATTATAGAAACAATAGAAAAATTGTAAATGCACAAAACCAAATACCAAAAGGCTTGCTTTATTTGGCATTGATAGAAGTATTAGTCCCTCCAATTTGACCTTCATATTACAAGTGGATACACGATACTGGATAACTGGATACATAATAATATCATAGGAGAAACATACATTGCATATTACATACTAACACCCATAGTTGTCAATAGCGAATAGCGGTAAATAGCGACAAGCCACCTATATGCTACGCAGCGAATAGCGGTAAATAGCGACCGCTATTTCGTGTTTAGCGATTAAGGAGAATAATATGTAAGATTGTTTTACATTCAATAAATAAGAATGTTTAGGTATAAGGTAGTAGGAAATCTAAACAAAGACCCCCAAAATAGCTAAAATACTTGATTACCAATCATCTAAATCTCATATTTACCAATAAAAAAAATAAAATAATAAAATAAAAAAAATAAAAAAAATACCGCTATGTAGTCGCTATTTACAAATAGCGACCCATTTGCGCAACGCTACATAGCGCGCCATAGCGGTCGCTATAGCTGCTATTGACAACAGGGCTAACACCATTGAAAAAGAGAGGCTGTGAACTGTTCAAATCAAATGAGTTAATCACCAAGAATAAAATTATTGTGGATTTTGTTTGTTCTTTTCAATATCATCAGAGATAGAGTAAAGATTTGCCCTCATCTTTGCCTACCTAGACCCCTACCAATAGCTATCTATTACGAGTGGGATTTCACTGGATACATTTGTTTGTTGTCTTTTCTATAAAAAGATTGATACCACATAAAAATGCTACACATAAAAGGCTATATTTTACTAATCAAACTAACATCAGTTCATACATTTTTACATCAAATCAATAAGAGCATATATCCATAATTCCATATCCATTCTTTTATAGTCCTTTATAATCCAAAAGCAAAACAACACAATGACATGTTATATAAACCATTTCAACCTAAATGTATCACACTATTCAACCTTAATCCAACTGCTAAATATGAAACCTAATTCGAGTTAACATTCATGAAGCCATCGTCAAGAAAATACTATTAATTCAGTTATAGAAGTTGATAGTTGAATCCTACATGATTTCTATTCTTAAAACGGTTCACAATTTTCTTCTTAAAAGATGACTGTTTGACAACTTCTGAATGATTAACTGTTGAATTAATAAGAGTGAATGATTAACTGTTGAATTAATAAGAGTGAATGATTAACTGTTGAATCAGTAAGAGGTCTGAATCATTAAGAGGTATGAACATTAAGAGCTAGTATATTGTTTAACTATTCAAAGACAAATATCCAACTCAGATAATATATCTTAAACATTCACTCTTAACCTCTGTATAATACTTACCCATTTAAAAGTAAATGTCTTAACCATTTAAAGGTAAATGTCTTAACAATTCAGACACTTGCTCGTGAAACAAAACCATTAAGTGAACCATTAAAAGGCCGATTAAAACCCTTAGCATCAAAAACTCATCATCATAACCATCTTAACACCCTTTTACGAGTCTAATTAACATCACACGCATAACAAAATCGCAAACCTCAAACTAGAAAATCACCATAACAAAACCATCACAACATCACTCACCAGGAACATGACGAGCAAGATTCACCAAATTGGCGTACGATTCATCTCCATTATCCGATTCAATCACCGGAAACCTCAACGGAATATGCTCCGGCAGCCCAATTAGGTCAGACCCTTTGGGGATTTCTTCACAAGCCACCAATCCGAGCCCATAGGGACCAGATTCTGCAATTCGAACAGATGGGTGCACGAAACCACCTTCTCTTCGGACCCATTTGATCAGGTCAGGTGGGTTTGGGACTAACCGTGGGGTTGCGGTGGCGGAGCAGGTGAATCGACGGTGGAAAGTTAGAACACCGGTGGTTCTTGAGTTTATGGTTAAACAGTAGTCTCTGGTGGCGGTTAACACTATCTTGGTGGTTGTAGAGTTGATCAAATTCGACATTGTTTTGCGAAACAATAGCGATTTTGAGAGTTGGTGATTGGGGGTCGATTTTGAATTATCTTGGTGTGTGTGAGAAGGGGGGTTTGGGATATTTTGGAATACGCCCTATGGCAAAAACCAGCTTTGGGGTTTTACGAATACCGTTTCGAAGACCGGATCAGACAGGACGATCGAAATCGGATCAAACTAGCCTTTTAAGAGTATTCATAGATTGTCCTCTATAAACGTTTTTATTTTTATAGGGGATGTTTGTAAGTGGATAACTCTTAAAAAAGTTTTAAAAGTGTTGTGAGTAGATAAAAGAGAAAAAATCATAATAAAAGTATGAAAATTTACTATTTAATTTAAAATAAGAGAGAAAAAATAGTTTTTTTAATGTTATCAGAGTATTTACACTAACTTTCCTAATCACATCCTCATATTTATATTGAAAACATTATTTTTTTACTATTTTTTTCAATTAAATAATAAATTTTAACATATTTATCATTACATTTTCTTTCTCCTCGACTTACAACCACTTTTAAAAATATTAAAAAGAATTATGAGGGTTGTATCGTAATTCCTTATATTTTCTCAAATATTGGGAATCACGGTATAATCCCCATAAATATTTTCTCTCATTCACTCACAACCACTAACAATTATCCTTCAAAATATAGGGCACACCACACAGATATAGGGAATCCACTGTGAATGCTCTTACAAGGATGGGTAGAGGGGATGGATTTGTGATTTGTAAATACTCTAATGATAATTAAAATACTACCTTGTAGTGCATCATAGCTTTTTAATAATTAATATGTAATTTTAATGTTAAATGGTTAAAAGTTACATTAATACGCAACCTTTTTAGTTTTAACTATTCTGCATTAAATTTACCTCTTAATTATTCTGAAAATATAAACCCAATATCAACAACAAAGAAGATGATTATAAAGTAGAAAATGAAGGTTGAATGTCTGTAAGATGATGGCCTGATGCTATGCTTTGTTGAATTATCAAAACTCAGACGACAAAGAAGATGAGAGTAATAATGATGATCAGATTTGAATACTTGAGTCTTGAGAGTTGAGACATGATAAAGATATGAAAAATCCAAGTTCATCAAGCCCAACTACATATTAGCTCATCTAAGCCCAGGAACAAAAAAACCATTATAGTCCAGCAATATGTCACCTCCTTTGAGTCCATAACTAATCCAAACAAAATATAAGCAGCGACAAGACTTGATCATACAAAAAACAAAGCACTAACAATTAGAAAATACAAGACAAATCATATAAAGTATATGTTTGATATTAAAATGAACATATGTATATTTTAACAAGAATTAAAGTTTACAAAGTCGTATAGGACGCCCGAAAATCAATCAGGTTGCGGAACTTACTTTGTATGTATTTTTGTTGAATTGTTGAGTTTGAGTTGAAACATTTGAATGAATAACAATTTGAAGATTTGTATTTAATTTTAATTAGAAAGTTGAAACTGAGCAAAATCGAGGCGCACTGAGTGCTAGGTTATAAATTACTGAATTGATTTCAACCTTTGACATCTCGGTTGTGTTTGTAAATTCTAATTTAACCAAGCCACTTGATTTGTAAACCGAGGAGTTTGATCAAACCTTCGCTTGATCTAGGTTTTGCTCATAAAGAATCCTAGCTGGCTAGCTCCCCTATCGATTACATTATTAGGATTATTATAATGTTTTATTAAATGTTATTTTATTTAAAACGGTGGTCATGTGTTCAAGTTTTATTATAAGCAAAATGCTCAGAGTTGAGTCAGGGGATTTTCTTAACAATGTTTTATTAAATGTTATTTTATTTAAAACGATGGTCATGTGTTCAAGTTTTATTATAAGCAAAATGCTCAGAGTTGAGTCAGGGGATTTTCTTAACAATGAGTTTCCTCCGAGGGGGTTGGGGGTGCGGTCCTAACTAGGAAACGGATAGATGGACCTGATTAAAATAACATCTATCTTTCAAATCAGGGTCGTACATTTTCCGTTAAAAAAATAAATAAATTCCCTTTCGCCTTCCACTGCTGGTCCACTTTTATAATAACTCTATATGTGCCAGCTTAATTGAGCAGGTTTGGTTAAGTTTGTATTCAAATCGAGTCTAAGTCAAGGTAAGTTTTGCTTATTGGCTTGCTTGACTTTGCTCATTTAAAGTAATAAAAAAATTAAAAGAAGGCTTCGTTAGACCAACTGTTCTTATAATCAATATGTGTAAAAGATAAAGTGACAATAAAAATTAAATATGTATGAGTTGGCTAGTTGCCTCAACATGCCACGAACTTATTTGAGCTTTTTACGAAACAAACTCAACATTTCAGGCTTTTAAGATAAACAAATCAAATCAGCTCAACTTAGTTTGTAAACGAGCCGATCGTAATCTTAAATAATATATTATATAACTTTATTATTATATTTTTCTTTCTTTCACTCATAACTATTTTCAAAAATATTAAAAACTTATAGGGATTAAACAGTATATTACCAAATATACGTATAAACAATAACATCTTTTTCCTTCACTCACCTCACAATTATTCTGTATGATATATGTAATACACTCATAAAATGAAATATGAATGCTCTAGGTTACGTAAAGTGTGTGTGGGTTTGCTTGACCATCGTACACATTTACCCCCACCCCACCCACCATTCTTATTCTTACTTAAATTAAATGGATATATATATATGTAGAAAACATGTAAATATAATAGGCTCAAATTTATATATATTCTTACAAATTTTAACAATATCATATATATCCAAGCAAAACTAAAAATATTAGTTATGTCCTTGAAAACTAGTTAAAATATAAAATGTATCTATTTCCATGAAAACAATTAAAAAATGACCATTGTAACCTTATTTTCTAAAACACTAAAGTTTTATATTTGTTCACTTTTAATTTTAAATTTTTTTATTTTCTTATTAACAATAGTTTTCTCAAAATATTTAATTTATCAATTCATTAAAATAATATTATTCAAATTAACATAACTGAAAAATACAAATGAAAATGAATTGCAAGTTCACAGTTAATGCTCAATTGAAGTGTAAACTAAAAAAAATAATGAAAGAAATCTTAAAACCTTCAAATTCATTAGCTAAAACATTGAAATTAAAAATATTAAGTTGTGAAAATTCTGATTAGTATATTTACGTGCACAGATTATAAGGAAAACTCTCATTTTTCAGTTGTAAAACCATCAAAATAATGATCACCGCAAACACCATTCATGATCACTAAACGTTTAAACTTACTCATCGAAACCTTGAAATAGATTAGCAGAAAAGAAAACATAATATCCAATGAACCAATGACGGAGCTTGAACATCTTCGTGGAGGGCGGGGGCGAAATTAAAACTTTTTAGAGGGGGTGGGGGCTAAATTAAATTTTTTTAAAGGGGGCGAACTCAATATTTATATAAAAATTTACATTACCGTGTCAAAAATTTACACTAACGGGTTAAAAATTAACACTACTGGTGAAAAAAAGAGGGGTGGAATGAAACAAAAATTACATCGGATTTACGATGGAAAAAAAAACGTATCCAACGTATGAACGGAACAAAAACGATGAAATAGTTTCTAACAGCACTTGCAATTGGTATGTTAGGATTTGCGATTGTGAAGGAATGTGATTTAACATCGGTTCTTCAAGTGTTCAATCGGTGCCTTCAAACGATGGATCTGGAAAAAAATATATAATTGGTAGGGGTAGAATGGTCTTAAAGAAGAAAATCAATTAATTTGAGCATATTTAATAGTTAGGGGCTCTTTGTTTTTTAGGTGACCCGGCTGACTCGGTCAGCGGGTCAGCCTGTTTGATTTCGGCTTTGAACCCGGCTGATCGGGTCTCCAGTGCTGATCCAGACCTTGAAAAAAAAGATGCTGACCGGCTGACTCGCAGGCCGCAGCCCCCTCGCGACCCGCAGGCCACCACCCCCTCCGACCCGCAGGCCGCCACCCCCTTGCGGTGGTGGTTCCGACTGGTGGTGTGACTCCGGTGGGTTTTGTTACTTAAATAATGAATCATTTTGATTCTAGTCAGATACTGAATCAAACAACCAAGTTTCAGTCAGATGCATATCCAGTTAGAACTTCTAACTGAGTCGGCTTCTAACTCAGTCAAATCTTACCCAGTCAGTGTAATCAAACAGCCCCTACTTTTGATAGGATATATATACTAGAGTGAGTTTCCACTAAAAAATATTTTGTTTAAAAAGGATAAAAATGATCTTAGCTTTTAATTTTTATAATCAATGGCTAAAATGATAATGTTGCAAAAAAAATATAATGGTATTTTGAGTTTTTAACCACTTTTATTGATTTTTTGAGTTTTCTCCGATTTTTTTGAGTTTGCTCTAATTTTTTTAACCGTTTACAACTTTTTTATGCTATATTATTTTTTAAAACTAATTGCACTATAAAATCAATTACTTTTTCCTCTTTAAACTAAGTATAGTATTGTTATATTTTCTTACAAAAAAAATAAATTATGTGAAATTGTGCTGCATTTTAACATTTTTGTGTTATATTTTCATAAAACAGCATAGTTTTGTGTTGTTTTACGTCGAACAATACAGTTTAATTTATGTTGTTTTTATCAAATAACACTGTTTTGTACGGTTTTACATAACATATTCTATGTTTTTTACGTTAAAACAACAAGGTCTCATGTGTTGTTTCTGTGGTGTATTATGTCAAAATATCAAACAAAATAAAAACAACACTTTTTTGTTATCTTAATGTTTACTATTTTGCGTTAATATAACATTTTTAGTGTGTTTTGCATTATAACAACAATATGTGTTGTTTTGTGATTTAACAATCAACGTGATAACTGCGTGAGATAAAACGAATGACATTCGAGTATCATTGATCATTGATGTCATCCATCGTCATTACTCATTACCTCTAATTATTGCTATCATTTACTACCGAATCATTGTCTTAAAACACTATCAATTAACATCCACCACTCAAGTTAACACCTCTAATAACCGATTAGTTTTTGTATGTAATTATGGAGTTTAAGACAACGAAATGCATTTAGGCTTTAGTTGTATTTTGAGGTTAATTCTTCATAAGGTTTGTGGATGAATAGAGTGTGTAAAAGAAATGTGTTATATTTTTAAAAGAAGAAAAAAATTTAGATTAAATGATTAGTAGAACAAAATATTACTTAACCCTATTCTCTAGTTTTGTCACATGTTACCAACTCATCTCTTCTTAAACCATCACCAATGATGAAAAAAAACACTAAAAAACATGTCTAGTCAGCAGACACGTCAGAAACCACTCATTATTCAAAAACCCAAAAAGCTTCTCCAACGATAAAACTTAAAAATATCTAAAAACATTGTCACATCTGTAACATCTTGTAATTTAGGGTTAATTTAAAGTTAGTCTTGTTAAATCCTTGCATGGGCTAATCGTGTTGTTTATGAAACTTATGGGTTGCTTATGAATAGCATCTTAATTGCTCTTTCAAAATTGTAAGGTTATAATAATAATAATAATAATAATAATATTAAGTAAATAATAATAATAACAATATTAATAATAAATTGTAAAAGTTATTAAAGTAATGAGATGGTTATTCAAGTTAAGGGGGTCTTATTGTTATTTTGCAAACATTAATAAAAGGTTTTGCATAAGTTAACAGAAAGTAAAAACTATAGGGGCCAAAGTTGTAATAAAGCAAAGTTGTCTTTTTCTCTCTCTCTCTCTCGCGTTTTTCCGGCGGCCGGCCGGCACAGCTCCGGCGCGGCGCCGGTGAACCCCAATACATGGGCATACTTCATATTTTCGACCCAAATTAACGCCAAATGACTTGGGAAGCATTTTCAAACTCGAACCCACGTTCTATTGGACCATAAACACTCGGACTTAATGGGTGCTAATCGAAATCAATGTTTCGATCGGTTTAAGACCGATCAACACCTATCTTAAGTCGAACAATCAAATCAAACGTACAATAACGTTCGGTTAATCATTATCAAGCTTAATGCTTGGTTTAATTCGAGTTAATCATCCGTTAACACACCTAATCATAACCGTGGCAATCGAATTAAAAACAAAACTCAACCGGCACCTTAACGTACGAATCAAACCTATATAACAGAGGGAAAATACTCCCTTCGATCCCTTTAAGCTCCTTATACACTAAATTGCTTGAAAAACAACTAAATCATTGAAATCAAGGCCCCTGTTCATCGCGAAAAAGACCAAAGCTTATCGGGCTTAAACACTCCAATTCGAAGGCAATCAAGTAAGTTTAATACACCATCGTGCTCGATTACACATAGGGATCAAAAGCCCTATGGTTAATCTGATTAATAACAATAAATCGACTTCAATTTGGGGGTTGAAGAAACTAGGGTTTATACGATTTGAGTTTCTGTGTTTTTAAGGTTTTAAAACCGGTGATTAGCACGGCAACTGCCCTCTAGTTCACTGGTTAAGATTCCCTCCCCATATCCATGAGGTCCCGGGTTCGAACCGGGCAGCCTCATTTTTTTAAAAAAAGGGCTTTTTGGCCTTAAAATAGTTATGGAAAATTTATAATAATTATAAAAATAACTTTTATAAACTCCAAATATTTTTAAATCATCTAGCTAATTTTCTTGAAATTTATTTTAATATAATTATTAATTATTTTAAACAAATGATATAACTAGTGCAATTTTTGGTAAAATAGATTTTAAATATTGTTTAACTTATTAAAACATTATTTGTTTAAATAACAAGTATAATTATTATTTAAAACGTGCTTATTTTATTTAGCGATGAGACTTTATTTTTTTTCAAAACCTTATATTAAATGTTACTCTTATTTCACATCTTTATAAAATATAAATACATTGTTCCCAAGAAAATATATAATTGATACCCATTTGTTAATTATATTTGGCAAAGCCTCAAACATCAAATTGAACTTTAGCTCACGTAAATTCACTAAACTTATTACAATTAAACTTTAACGTTGTAATATATTTGTTTTAGGTGCATTGTGAAAGACTACGTTGAACCGTTGCTTATATTTATTCTTATTAATCATCAAATATATATTATTTGATCATGTGAGTATTCTATACCCCTTTTTCCTATTTTTACACTTTGGGGTGAAACATGTTAACTTATACTATTGCACTCATAGACTTATTTGAGACTTGTAAGCTTTATGGCAATCCATCATGTTAAGTTATGGTTAGTTGAACTTTTGTGATTACCATGTTATGGCGTTATATGTGCAATCATTAACTATTGCTAGCCCAGCGAAGTCATAGATCTGCGGGTAAGACAAGCCTGCTTGGTTGATCCAAGTACACTTAGCTGATCGTATATACTTTTAACGTTTGAGACTTGTAAAACATTGTCAAGGTTTGATTGTTGCATGGACCATAGCATCCCTAATCACTATATTCACTAACTTATGACTTGAATTGCCATCTTTTATATACTTATGTATTGAAAACTATGGAATGCTCACCAACATTTTCTTTTATGTTGACTTTTTTTATTTTTAACATGTTTCAGGAAACGCCCAAGTTTGATTCCTACACATTGAAGCTTGCACAATCTAGGAATGGACCTAGATTAATAAATAAAATAGAATGAATTGTTACATTCTATGTTATGCTTTTGTTTCCTTTGAAACTTATGTTTGTAATGTGACAATTGAAACTTATGTTTAAATTATATTTGGATTATTTAATAGCGTTATGTGGCTGTGAACGATCTTAACTCTCACTCCTCGACGTTTCCGCCGTCAAGGTTGGGGTGTGACAGATTGGTATCAGAGCCCATAACTATAGGGATCTAGGTTATTAGAAATGGTGACCTAGGCTATAGTATGCATGAACCTTATAGAATTATATTTCTATCTTGTAAATTATATACTTTTCATGCTACATAATGCTATGCTCCTTACGTGCAATTTGATGCCTTAGCGTAGGATTGCCTAACCATTGTTATTAGTCTCCCTAAACTTAATTTTGACTCTTTGACTCCCCGAACATGAACTCTCTTAATCTTATTCTCGTCGACGCGTGGAATATTATGCTTATGTTATGACTTGGATCTTTAGACGTTATGTCTAATCTATATAAATCCCATCAAGGTTTTGATTCTATGAACTTAAGAAATATTGTGTGACACATAGACACCTGTATCCTGGTTTTCCTCGCAAAAGGCCCTCGGGCTAAGGCAAGCATATCGCATAAATCCTATGGGACTAGTTATGCTTACCTGGGGATTTCTGGGATGAGTGATAAACTATGGTCAACATACACAAGTTTCTAAGGTAAATGGGTCAATTCACCTTGACGTGTCAACGTTTTCAAATGGTAATGCGTTACCAAATGGAAACATCTCGTGTACCTTAAAACTCTTAGCTTATCTTTGTTAAACTACTATTCTCTGTTATCCCCGCTCCTGTAACTAACTCATTTTGTATATCCAGCATGTCTCGTCACCATGGAAAGCGTGGAAGTTCCGACCGTAAGCTGGCTGCCATGATTGCACGACAAATGGCGGCCGTTCTTCCGACGATGGTTGCTGAACTTAATAGCACGCTAATGGCTAATAGCAACAACAATACCAATGGGAACAATAGTGGTGCTAATGGAGACAATAGCAACAATCAAAACGGGAATGATCAACACGGGAACAATCGTACTTGCACTTTCAAACACTTCAACTCGTGCAAACCCACTGGTTTTAGTGGAAAAGAAGGAGCCACGGGACTTCTCGAGTGGTTTGAAGGTATGGAGAACACATTTATTATTAGCGAGTGCCCCGATGAGCTCAAGGTTCGCTATGCCACAAGTGTTCTTCAACAACGAGCGCTAACTTGGTGGAATAGTGAAAAAAGAAACCGGGGAGCTGAGGTTGCAATGGCGATGCCCTGGAGGAATTCAAAGATATTATGATCCAAAAGTTCTGCCCAAGAAGCGAGTTACAAAAGCTGGAGGAGGAATTCTGGAACCTTAAACAAGATGGTGGGAATCACTTGGCTTATTCCACCCGACATCATGAGTTGAGTATGCTTCTACCACACATGGTGGACACCGTGCCCCGTAACATCGAGAAGTTTATCAAGGGGGTGCCACCTCAAATTCAAGATGCTGTGGTGGGTAGTAGGCCCACAACTTTAGAGGAAGCAATTACTATTACTGCACAGCTCACCGAGAATCATATAAGAGCTGGCACGATGTCGGCAAAGGGTTCCAAGGCTATGGTGAAGGTGACACCCGAGGCAACAAAGGAGGTAAGGGCCGAGTCATCTTCCCAAAACAAGAAGCGTAAGTTCATCTCGACACGTAACTACGCCGTGACCGCTCCTGATGCTCCTCAAAAACAAATGATGGTTGCGAATCAAGCTCCCATGGCTAAGGTTTATGCTGGTCCACATCCTATGTGTAACACGTGCAAGTACCATCATTCAAGCAACATGCCATGTCGAGTCTGCTCACTGTGTGGAAAGTATGGTCATTTGGTGGCTACCTGTCTTCGTGCACCAAATAACACTGCCATGCTTACCAACCGAACCTGTTACAACTGTGGCGAGGCTGGCCATATTCGCCCTCAATGTCCTCGCAATGCGGGAACTGTGCCACCGGCTCGTGGAAGGGCTTTCAACATCAACGTCAACCAAGCGCAAGCCAACAACGACGTGGTGAATGGTACGCCGCTAAATTCCTTCTAGTCCTTGCTTGTCTTGCAAAATTTCCTATTTACGTTTACCATATCAATAATAGGTTGTTATCAAACAGGTATGTATCTCGTAAATAAACATTATGCATCTGTATTGTTTGATTCGGGTGCCGATAGGAGTTTCGTGTCCCTGGAATTTGAGGTTTTACTTTCTAAACCGCGCGTCAATCTAGAAAGATCTTTCACTGTCGAAATCGCCGACGGAAAATCTATTGTCGTTGATGTTGTGATACGCGACTGCACCTTGAGTCTTAACGAACACGAGTTCTCCGTCGATCTTATTCCTATGCAATTGGGAAGCTTTGATGTTATCATTGGCATGGATTGGTTAGCCAAACATCGTGCGGAAATTCTATGTTTTGAGAAGTGTATCCGAATTCCTTTACCTACTGGAGATACTTTGAAGGTCTTTGGGGAGAAATCATCCCAAAGACTCAAACTCATGTCTTGTATCAAGGCTCGCAAGTGCTTAAGTAAAAACTACATGGCTTTCATGGCATATGTAGTTAATACGAAAGCCAAGGGTAAGGAGTTGAAAGACATTCCTGTTGTGCGAGACTTTCCCGAGGTTTTTCCCGAGGATCTTAAAGGGTTACCTCCCATGCGAGAAGTTGAGTTCAAGATTGACTTAATTCCTGGCGCAAACCCTGTGGCTAAATCACCTTATCGTCTTGCACCGTCTGAAATGCAAGAATTAGCTAGTCAATTGCAAGAGTTGACCGATAAGGGTTTCATTCGCCCTAGCTCATCACCGTGGGGTGCACCTGTACTGTTTGTGAAGAAGAAGGATGGTTCATTTCGTATGTGCATCGATTACCGGGAACTCAACAAACTTACTATCAAAAACCGATACCCTCTTCCTCGAATCGATGATCTCTTCGACCAACTTCAAGGGGCAACTCAATTCTCAAAGATCGATCTACGCTCTGGGTATCATCAACTACGTGTTCACAATGATGACATTCCAAAGACCGCTTTTCGTACGCGATATGGGCACTACGAGTTCATGGTTATGCCTTTTGGTTTGACCAATGCACCTGCCGTGTTCATGGATCTCATGAATCGAGTATGTAAACCGTATTTGGATAGATTCGTAATCGTGTTCATTGATGACATTCTTATCTATTCTAAGACGAGAGTCGATCACGAGACACACTTGCGACAAGTTCTTGAACTTTTGAAGAAGGAGCAATTGTACGCTAAGCTTTCCAAGTGTGAATTTTGGTTAGAAGAAGTTCAATTCTTAGGACATGTGGTGAATAGCCAAGGTATTCACGTTGATCCTACTAAGATTGAAGCGGTGAAGAATTGGTGCATTCCCACAACCCCAACCGAGGTTCGTTCTTTTATGGGTTTAGCGGGATACTACCGTAGGTTCATAGCAAATTTCTCGAAGATTGCTAAACCATTAACGGCACTAACCCAAAAGAATCGACTTTTTGAATGGGGACCCGAGCAAGAAGAGGCTTTCGAGACATTGAAACACAAGTTGTGTAATGCTCCTATTCTCACACTACCCGATGGAAACGACGACTTTACTGTATATTGTGATGCTTCTCATCAAGGTCTGGGTTGTGTTCTCATGCAACGAGACAAAGTTATAGCATACGCGTCAAGACAATTGAAGGTGCATGAAGTTAACTACACAACGCATGATCTTGAACTTGGTGCGGTGGTTTTTGCATTGAAGATTTGGCGACACTACTTATATGGGACGCAATGTATAGTCTACACCGATCATAAGAGTCTCCAACACGTGTTCAATCAAAAGGATCTCAACATGAGACAAAGACGTTGGATTGAGTTGATTAGTGACTACGACTGCGACATTCGCTATCATTCTGGAAAGGCGAATGTTGTAGCCGACGCACTAAGTCGCAAGGTCCACAACAAGACTGTCTCGCTCCAAGAAATTCGAGATCGAAGGCAATGGTTTGATACGCTAGGAGAATTTGATACCGAGATTCATGTGGATGTCAATGAGGCTACTATCATGCTTCAAAACATAAGGATCGATAGTGACCTCGAGATGTGCATTCGCGAGGCTCAACAAGTAGCACTAACCGACGAAGGAAAAGATGAAGATTTGATGACTAACGTACGGTCACAATTGGAGACAAAACCGAACGGCATGTGGTACTTCTTGAATCGACTTTGGATCCCAAATCGTGATAATCTTCAACACTTCATTATGAATGAAGCTCATCAAACCCGATATTCCATTCATCCTGGCTCCGATAAGATGTACATGGACTTGCGTGGTCAATATTGGTGGCCTGGGATGAAGAAAGATATCGCGTCTTATGTTTCCAAGTGTCTCACGTGTGCAAGGGTCAAAGCCGAACATCAACGACCAAGTGGTTTACTTGAGCAACCCGAAATCCCTATGTGGAAATGGGAACATATATCCATGGATTTCATAACCAAGTTACCTCGTACACCTCGTGGTCATGATAGTATTTGGGTCATCGTTGACCGTTTGACCAAGACAACACATTTCATACCCATACGAGATACGTACAAAGTTTCAAGGCTAGCCCGAATCTATGTTGATGAAATTGTGAGTCGTCATGGCGTGCCCTTACACATCATTTCTGATCGAGATGCTCGTTTCACTTCACACTTCTGGTCTTCGATGCAAGAGCTTTTGGGAACTCAATTGGATTTAAGTACGGCTTACCATCCTCAAACCGATGGTCAAACCGAACGAACAATCCAAACCCTCGAGGATCTGTTACGACTTTGTGTCCTTGATTTTGGTGGTGATTGGGATACGCATTTACCGCTCGCGGAATTTTCGTATAACAATAGTTATCACTCAAGTATCAAAATGGCACCATTTGAGGCTTTGTATGGCCGTAAATGTCGTTCCCCAATCTGTTGGACTGACATTGGGGAAAATATTATCACTGGGCCGGATCTTATTCAAGAAACGACCGACAAAATTTCCAAAATACGAAATAATCTTGAGGTGGCTAGAAGTCGCCAAAAGAGTTATGCCGACAAAAGACGCAAACCATTGGAGTTTCAAGTCGACGATATGGTTCTTCTTAAAGTCTCTCCATGGAAGGGTGTAGTACGTTTTGGTAAGAAGGGTAAGTTAGCCCCACGCTTTGTAGGACCTTTCAAGATTTTGAAAAGAATTGGGAAAGTGGCTTACAAATTGGAGTTACCTTCTGAACTTAGCGGAGTTCATCCTGTCTTTCATGTCTCAAACCTGAGGAAGTGCTTGACTGATGAAAATTTGCATGTCCCACTAGAGGAAATTCAAGTTGATGAGTCATTGCACTTTGTTGAGAAGCCTGCTGAGATTATGGATCGAACCCTGAAGAAGACCCGAACAACTACCACATCTATCGTTAAAGTTCGTTGGGAAAACAAACGTGGAGCTGAGTTCACTTGGGAGCGTGAGGATCATATGCAGGAGAGATACCCGCATTTGTTCTCTTAACTTATTCTTAATTTCGGGACGAAATTCTTTTAAGTTGGGGAGACTGTAACATCTTGTAATTTAGGGTTAATTTAAAGTTAGTCTTGTTAAATCCTTGCATGGGCTAATCGTGTTGTTTATGAAACTTATGGGTTGCTTATGAATAGCACCTTAATTGCTCTTTCAAAATTGTAAGGTTATAATAATAATAATAATAATAATATTAAGTAAATAATAATAATAACAATATTAATAATAAATTGTAAAAGTTATTAAAGTAATGAGATGGTTATTCAAGTTAAGGGGGTCTTATTGTTATTTTGCAAACATTAAATAAAAGGTTTTGCATAAGTTAACAGAAAGTAAAAACTATAGGGGCCAAAGTTGTAATAAAGCAAAGTTGTCTTTTTCCTCTCTCTCTCTCGCGTTTTTCCGGCGGCCGGCCGGCACAGCTCCGGCGCGGCGCCGGTGAACCCCAATACATGGCATACTTCATATTTTCGACCCAAATTAACGCCAAATGACTTGGGAAGCATTTTCAAACTCGAACCCACGTTCTATTAGACCATAAACACTCGGACTTAATGGGTGCTAATCGAAATCAATGTTTCGATCGGTTTAAGACCGATCAACGCCTATCTTAAGTCGAACAATCAAATCAAACGTACAATAACGTTCGGTTAATCATTATCAAGCTTAATGCTTGGTTTAATTCGAGTTAATCATCCGTTAACACACCTAATCATAACCGTGGCAATCGAATTAAAAACAAAACTCAACCGGCACCTTAACGTACGAATCAAACCTATATAACAGAGGGAAAATACTCCCTTCGATCCCTTTAAGCTCCTTATACACTAAATTGCTTGAAAAACAACTAAATCATTGAAATCAAGGCCTCTGTTCATCGCGAAAAAGACCAAAGCTTATCGGGCTTAAACACTCCAATTCGAAGGCAATCAAGTAAGTTTAATACACCATCGTGCTCGATTACACATAGGGATCAAAAGCCCTATGGTTAATCTGATTAATAACAATAAATCGACTTCAATTTGGGGGTTGAAGAAACTAGGGTTTATACGATTTGAGTTTCTTCAACATTTTGTGTTTTTAAGGTTTTAAAACCGGTGATTAGCACGGCAACTGCCCTCTAGTTCACTGGTTAAGATTCCCTCCCCATATCCATGAGGTCCCGGGTTCGAACCCGGGCAGCCTCATTTTTTTAAAAAAAGGGCTTTTTGGCCTTAAAATAGTTATGGAAAATTTATAATAATTATAAAAATAACTTTTATAAACTCCAAATATTTTTAAATCATCTAGCTAATTTTCTTGAAATTTATTTTAATATAATTATTAATTATTTTAAACAAATGATATAACTAGTGCAATTTTTGGTAAAATAGATTTTAAATATTGTTTAACTTATTAAAACATTATTTGTTTAAATAACAAGTATAATTATTATTTAAAACGTGCTTATTTTATTTAGCGATGAGACTTTATTTTTTTTCAAAACCTTATATTAAATGTTACTCTTATTTCACATCTTATAAAATATAAATACATTGTTCCCAAGAAAATATATAATTGATACCCATTTGTTAATTATATTTGGCAAAGCCTCAAACATCAAATTGAACTTTAGCTCACGTAAATTCACTAAACTTATTACAATTAAACTTTAACGTTGTAATATATTTGTTTTAGGTGCATTGTGAAAGACTACGTTGAACCGTTGCTTATATTTATTCTTATTAATCATCAAATATATATTATTTGATCATGTGAGTATTCTATACCCCTTTTTCCTATTTTTACACTTTGGGGTGAAACATGTTAACTTATACTATTGCACTCATAGACTTATTTGAGACTTGTAAGCTTTATGGCAATCCATCATGTTAAGTTATGGTTAGTTGAACTTTTGTGATTACCATGTTATGGCGTTATATGTGCAATCATTAACTATTGCTAGCCCAGCGAAGTCATAGATCTGCGGGTAAGACAAGCCTGCTTGGTTGATCCAAGTACACTTAGCTGATCGTATATACTTTTAACGTTTGAGACTTGTAAAACATTGTCAAGGTTTGATTGTTGCATGGACCATAGCATCCCTAATCACTATATTCACTAACTTATGACTTGAATTGCCATCTTTTATATACTTATGTATTGAAAACTATGGAATGCTCACCAACATTTTCTTTTATGTTGACTTTTTTTATTTTTAACATGTTTCAGGAAACGCCCAAGTTTGATTCCTACACATTGAAGCTTGCACAATCTAGGAATGGACCTAGATTAATAAATAAAATAGAATGAATTGTTACATTCTATGTTATGCTTTTGTTTCCTTTGAAACTTATGTTTGTAATATGACAATTGAAACTTATGTTTAAATTATATTTGGATTATTTAATAGCGTTATGTGGCTGTGAACGATCTTAACTCTCACTCCTCGACGTTTCCGCCGTCAAGGTTGGGGTGTGACAACATCATTATCATTTTTTACATTGATTTTTTAATATCAATCTTATATTTTAACATAAAATACAAATAAAATATTTATATGTCTTTTGTTGGATGGAAATTTTAAAACTTTAAAATTTTAAAATATAAAAGTTAAATACTTTTTAGAGGAAAATTTTAAAATTTTAAATGTAAACTTTAAATTTAATAAATAATAATTTATTGTAAAAAATTAAAAATTAAATGTTAAAAATTAAATTTACTGTTTAGGCACATGAATACTGTTCAGGCGCATGTGCATTGTTCCGGCGCACTGTTTAGGCCCTTGGGCACTGTTCAGGCGTATAAGATTGACTTGAAACGCCTAACACTTTAATTAATATTGAAAACTTAATATTTTATTAATATAAATATATTATTTTTCTTTTTTTCTTTAATTTTAAAACTCACCCTGACCCACCTCTGAAAATGTCAGATGTTTTTTAGTGTTCATCTTTATGAACTTCTACATTCAAAAACAAACCTCCCAATGGTTCTTTGTCTAAAAGACGGATGATGTAGTGATTTTAAGGGTTAAAAACACCCTATTAAATATCCTCTTACACATTTTAGACAAATATAAATTATTATTTTTTTATTAAAAACCTCCGATAATACTATGCAACTTTATAATGAAATTCTGTCAATATAATAATATCTTATAGTATTAAATGACCTTCCTAAAGTGTATACAGCAAAAAGCCACTTACATAACCCCTTTAAATATTATCCTTTCCAACTTTTGGGATTCAACATGCAAAAGGGAAACTAAAGGGGGCACTATTTGTGAAAATAGTTTTGCCACGTTTTACATAACCCCTTTAAATATTATCCTTTCCAACTATTTGATCGTGTTGCTCGTTGTATGTTTCACCATGTCTCTCTAATGAGTGGCAGATCGAATACATACATCATGTATCTAAGACAACTCACGTTGTGTATGTGGTTGACTCATTCCTTTCGACTGTTTTTTAAAATTATTTTAAACACCGTTTTATAAGCGAAAACACTATTAATAATCATATATGTATGATCTATGTTTATAGGTCATAGTCGTACAATGTAAGTTATATGCATGTATTGTTCATATATACTCGTATATTGTGATGTGTTATTTCCAGTTTAATATTTATCTCATGTGCTATAAACTTAAAATGTATATCATCTTAATCGAAATAAAAATGACACATGCTCATGTTGGTTATTGTCAATTGATGCAAACCACTCTTGGCCTACTCAACTTAACAATGACAGGAGAGGGTGTGAAACACAAGTTTTGAAGTTTCATACTTTTATATACATTCTTGGATGGTTTGTACTTGAGAAAACTGGACCAGAGATTAAATTCTTGTATTATCGAGAATTGATTATCAAACTGCTATTACATAACTCATGCTAGGTTGTGAAGTTTTTGTATAGTCCTATCCAATATGAAAATCAATATTCTTTTTACAAATAACATGCTTATATGCTTTAACAAACTATTTTATAAACTTGACAAACTTATAATTAAGTAATGTCGGTACTTAGTAGCGAGTCAAAGTGTTAAAAATAACTAACTCGTTTATATGCAAACATATTAATTCAAAGGTTATATTACTAAAGAATTAAATTGGTGATACTAACTTAATGATACTAACAACGAATTATTAATAAATTGTTAAAAACACAACTTAAAGTAAAATTTTGAAATTTTTAAAAATAAAATATAATAATATATACCATTGTATAACATGACAACTTAAGAGAGAAACTGATCCAGTCTATATAACACAAACTATCTAATTTTACTAAACATGATATGTGTAAACATAAGACAAATACAACTCATAATCAAAATATTCAGATATACGTGGATATAGAAATAAGTTGTATATGAGATTAAATATGCTGATATATAAGAAATACTATAATATGGATATTAAAATTTTTGACATTTAAAAAAGTAAATATCCTGATTAAAAACTCAAATAAAATAATGAGTTATTTATATTAAACATATTTTATAGAATTCTACAAAACAAAATAACAATAATTTAAAACATAATATGTAAATGAATATATAAGTTAAAAATATAAGATTAATACGTTATATAAAGCAAAGAAAAATATACTTAACTCTCAAGAATACAGAAAAAAAGTTGTTTCAATACACTAGGATGATAGTTGCTAGACCATCAAGTTAAATCGTTATATTCTATAATATTTATCATTTTATAAAAAACCTTATCCACGAATATCGATTAATGGTTATAATATATAAAGAAAAAACTTCAAATTACTTGAAATACCTTATCAAAATGATAGTCCTATACGTTTGGAAGTGATTGAACAGGATTGAACACCAAAATTATTTCATCTTCCATTATCACATGCACATTGTCATTGAACATGAATGATCATTACGTGAATTGAATGAACAATGCTTTTTACTCTTTTATAAAAAAATAAAAATAAAAAAGCTACTACCCTTATGTATTACGAACAAATCTATAAATATCATTAAATTAAAATAAACAATAAACACATAATTTGATTTTATCTTTCTACTCTAATAAAAGGATAAATAAGGTTGTCACTTGTTATCACCACAATCATTCTTAACAAAAATTTCTCGTATCTCTCTTCTATTAAATAGTTACCTTTAAGTATCAATAATATTATTTAAAAACTTTTTAATATTTAATAAATTAAGGAAAAAAAATTTATTTATCAAGGTTATTTCTAAATAAATTGATATTTTTAATAATAAATTTTTAAAAAACAAAAAATAATCAAATTTTGGAGTTGTAACAATAAAAATTTTAAAAATGATATTTTTATACGGTTTATTTTATAATAAAATATTTTTTTAATTTTAAAAAACTATACATTAAAAATTGATATCATTATTTTATTATTTATATTCATTTCTAATACATAATGTCAATTATATCATATCTTAAAATATTATTTTATAATTAATATATTTATTATATTAATATTTTATTTATATTACACGAGTTTACTAAAGCTAGTACACAATATACAATTACAAGGAAGTTGATGTACAATGTCAATCAAGCAATTTTATAAGATTAATATTAAGTTGATTATAATATATATTTTGCATGTATATTACACTACATCTTGCATGTATATCTCCGTTAATAAGTATCACGATATATACATATGAACCAAGGCAATTCTTTTATTCTTTTTTTTTGGAATATATTATATCAACACTCTTCCTTTAAAATTCCATGTCAACTAGTAGATGTCACATTTAATGTAATATAATCTGAAAGAGACATACATGATTGTTTAATCGCATAAATTTCTTAAAGTTACAATCGAAACCTTAAGTTCATCGACCAATGTTTCATAACCAGATCGAAACTGCAAAAGTTTATATGTATAGTCATAATCCTTTTTTGTCCTTAAACTTAACAAAGGGGCACCCCTAGCATCAATGAATGAGAAGTGTACAAGACATAAGCCAAGAACAAACCCTATATATGGAGGTAGACTCATGAACAAATAATGGCCATAAATTGTGCCTTTAGCATATATGGTGAGCAGAAAAAGAAAGCAACCAAACATTTTTGTTTGGTTCGGTAAAACAAACAAGACCAACCATGTTAAGATGGATCTAAATGCTAGCATGAGCCAATAGGCATGATACTAGGGTAACGATGTGGATGCCCACGACACATGTCAGATGACGAGTGGATTATTCAAGTATCCTTGTATGCGGGATATGGTGTAGGATTTGATTGATATGCCTTAAAAAGATGGATGTGTTTTAACCCATTTTTATCTATGATAAAGTATGCAATAGTTGTATGTTGTATGCTTGTTTTTGCATAATGAGAACTAATATAGCATTACAACCCGTACTTAGCATATTAAGGACATGTGACTTTTCTTATGGATAATTGATCTCCATTAGTGCACTTGTAATGTTAAGGACAAAACTTAATCCATATATAGCATGCACTCGTAATGTTAAGGACAAAACTTAATCCATATATAGCATTCCACTTAAGTAATTAATTATCAATCAATTTCAATAACTAAATCAGAAATATATATTGGGTCCCATTTATCTACCGTAACATCGTAACTAAGTTTTTCCCCAGGATGGATTTGTATCGGTTTTTTCTTCATTACGCGGCGTGATTTTGGTCGTTATCGGTTCGTTTACTATAAAACACAAAATCAAATACCGAAACGAGTTTCGATAATACCAATAACGTAAACAATGATATATGCGTATAATCCATTCAGTTCGTCATAGTGCCACAACAATAACTGCACGTGTTATAGTCTACGATATCAAAAAAAGGTTAGTTACTTGATTTTAAATACAACTCTGTTTTTTATAAAAAGTGAGCAAGCTGAAGTTATTTACCCCATGCGACGGGATGGCACTTTGATTGCTTTACCGCACTACGTGTAGTGAGTTTGATCATCATCTCCTCGATTTGCCAAAAACCATAAAAGTAAATACCGAAATTGCTCCTGATAATACCAATGCTGACAACAATTTTTTGCTCATAATCATGATCGATCGGTCCATCACGGTACCACAATTTTATCTGTACTCGCTATAACGTACGCTAATATATATTCCACTTTAAATACAACTTTGTTTTACAAAACGTTATATCATATTTGAACATTGAAAACAATAAAAAAATCATGAATAAAAGTTATTTCATTGCGTGGCACGACGGGGTTTGATCATTTTTCCCCAAGCTATGTGAAATGACTTCGGTTGTCATCGTCTCGGCTCGTAATAGGTAAGGTTTGACACGGTATCAGAACGATAACTACACTTGGTAGAGATTAGTATACCAAAAAATAGTAATTGATTTCAATATATATCTGTTTGAAATATTATAGCAACATTGACAAAAAAAACTCAAACATCTTTTCATTCAGTTTCTTTAAAAATTTAGTGAATGCAATTTATTACACAAAAATAAAATTATCTATCTATTATAATCTATCTATTATAATAAAAGAAAGTTTTAACATACCACTTGGCATGATTGTAGACCATATAATTTTAATTTTTCCGATTCTCTCTCCTATCAAACAATTACTTTAAATACTAATAATATTATTTAATTTCTTTTAAGATAATTTTTTTTTATAATAAAATTATCTATCTATTATAATCTATCTATTATAATAAAAGAAAGTTTTAACATACCACTTGGCATGATTGTAGACCATATAATTTTAATTTTTCCGATTCTCTCTCCTATCAAACAATTACTTTAAATACTAATAATATTATTTAATTTCTTTTAAGATAATTTTTTTTTATAAAATTAAAAAAGAGATGCTTTTATAATGTAACTTCTAAATAAATAATATTTTAAAAATAAAAAGAAAATTCTAAAACAACAAACATGTTTAAAAATATGAAGTATTTTTAAAATGGTTTTTTTAAATAATTTTTTATAAAACAACATAACTAAAATTAGGAGTTATAATAAGAAAACTTTTAATATTGATATTTTTTAAAACGGTTTGTTTTGCAATAAAATATTTATTAAAAATTCAATTAGGGTTTAAAACAAAAGTTTAAAATAATAATATCATTGTTTTATTACTTATTATATTATTACTCATATGCAATTTCAATCATATCGTTTTATAATTATTACATTTTCAATACTAATTAGTTAATATTTTTATTTATTTAACCCGTGTAATACACGGGATACTAACCTAGTTAGAAAATAAAAATGGTTAAAATTGTAAACTATGTATAGTATGAGTGATCAGTGATGAAAATGAGAAAAAAAAACTAAACCATTTAATTTTATGGTAACATTTTAAGACAAAATTACTGTGGCTAAACATATAAGGAATCAAAATATATTAGTTATCAAAAATTTAATGTATATATATTTATTTATTTTATTTTGTTATTTATTTTAATAAACTAATTTTATATAGTGTATATATATATAATAAATTATATATGAATATTACATGTATAATTTGAATTATTAGAACCTGTACGTTTTCCTGTCAATTTGTTTTATCTATGTGTAGTTTATTAATATTTTATAAAATATACGAAATTACAAGGAAACTTATAAAAGACAACTCTTTTTTTTACCCTAACATGATTCACATCCCTAAAGTTTCTAATTGATGTCAAGACCAGTTATATGAATTTTTCTTTCAAATATGCATAGGAGATGAGACACAAGTTAATAATAAATTGATTTCTCCCAAAAGTTCCAAGAAAACCACACTTGACTATCTCAACTTCTTTGTAGTGCCTATTAGCTGACTTCTGTTAACTGAGTGTTAGATTCATGAAAATGCTAGTTATGATAAAGATGTGAATGTAAATGATATGGAGAAAAACATAAGTTAGGTGGTCATGACAATTACATTGGATTGAGGAACTTAGAACAATTTTATAAGTGAACTTAACTATTAATACGACTTTTCCTTTATTAATTAGGTAAATTCAAATATATGATGATATAAATACTGCTCTTTACTTGTAACCTCCCCTCTTTACTCTTTAGTAAAGGATTGGCACAAACACCACATTTGAAATCTAATCCTTATCTTTAAAGTGTAAGTTTAAAATATAATAAAAATCTAAGGGAACTTGTGGCTTTAAAACCACAAAGATAGAATGGTATAAAGATCCATTTGCTCTCCATTCTTGAAGTTGTACCCTACTTGTCCCTCTAGACTTAAATCACGGTTGTTCCACTTCTATTGGAGCCCTTAACTCCAATGCGAAAACCATAGCCACAACAATCAATACCCTACACCCAATCAAAACACATCCACTACAATCCGTATACAAATTTGTACTTCATGCATTAATTAGTTGTACTTTTGAAGTCACTATTCACATATCTTGCACACATACATTGACAAACATTACTATAAAAGGAAGGTTTAGTACTCATTTTTATCTACTAAACCCTAAAATCATTCCATCTATTTCATTCACTCCTTCCCAACTCAAGATACTCCCAAGAAACCCATATTAACCATTTGTAACATAATTCGGATTCGTGGTTAGCTTTTCGATCTTGTTTCTATACATACACTCTTTCAAACGAAGTTTGTTATTTTACTTCAAGAATGACTGATACCATTCTGTTTTCATCCCAACACAAGAAACCGTTCCATCATAAGAAAGGTTCAGACGAGCTTGACGTGTTTGAAGCCACTGGTTATTTCTCAGGTGCCACTAATAACTTCAGCAACATTACACAAAAATATAACACGAGGCCTCTCCGAAGAATGAGTCTTGACATGCCAAACGATAGAGGTAATTCCACTCCCTTACAATCCATGTTGATAGAGACTCCCACCATGATCACCAAAGAGAAGAAGTTCAAGCAACCAAGCTCACCAGGAGGGAAATTAGCACATTTCTTGAACTCTCTTTTCAACCAAACATCTTTAAAGAAGTCAAAGTCAAAGAAAAAGTCAACAAAGGATGAAGATGAGAGTCCTAGTAGTTGGAAGAGGAAGAGGAGGAGCAGCATTAGCCATTTCAGGAGCGGAACCGCCGCAGCCACCACCATCGCTGCCGCCACCCCAACCGCCATCGTTTCGAGAGATGATAAATCTTCCTTTTCAACCTCAACAAGCTATGCATGCTTTAGAACACCACCTCCTTATCATATAGCACACACACCCACAAAGACTTCAAGCTATCTAAAGCCTCCTCAAACTCAAATTGCGAAAATACCCATCACTGAAAACCTCAACGAGATTGAAAATTTCATCATAAAGAGTGATTTTCATGACAAAACCATGAGTTTTCGAAATGGGTATGTGGAGAAAGTAAAGATTTTTAATGAAAAACAAGAAGAACACCATACTTATAAGCATGTTTTAAGAGAAGATATCAAAGAATTCAAGAAGTTTACTGATGATGATGATGCAGATAGCGATTCAAGTTCTGATCTTTTCGAGTTGGCGAATTGTGATTTGGGTCGTTGTTCCAGTGGTTTACCTGTTTATGAAAGAACCCATAGCATCAAGAGAGGCGCACCGATTACGACTTAAGTGTATGGGTCTCATGTACAAATTCTTCGTTCCATCTCTTGTTTAGTTGTTTTGTAACATAAAACCCTAGTCATTTGCATCATATGTTTACATATATGGAGATTTTCTTATGTTCAATCTTTTAGTAATTAATATAACTACCCTTGCAGTTATTGCATTGATCATAAGATAGTCATTTTGATTTATTCATGGTAGACAAGATATATATCATAAAGCCTAGAGTTAGGGTTGTAAACGAATCGAACGTTCAGCGAAAAATTCGTGAACAGTTCAACGGAAATTCATTCATGTTTGTTCGTTTAATAAACAAACGAACACGAACAAAAAAATTATGTTTATTTAATTAAATGAACAAGATGAACAAAGGTTGTGTTTGTTCATTTATGTTTGTGAAAGTTCGATAATATATTCGTTAACGTTCGTTTATGTTCGTTTATTTAAATGTTTTGTTTGAGGTAATCATGTTAAGTGCTTATTTATTTTTTATTGAATATTACATAATGTTTGTGATTTTAATTATAAGATTAATATGTGATGGCTTGCATTTGTTTGTTTCAAAAAAATTAATTTGTTTTTATTGATGTTCATAAATATTTGTGCACGTTTGCTTGACTTCATTTGCGTTCGTTTATGTTCGTGAACAATTCATAAACAAATTTATTTTTCTTAATGAACGAACACGAACAATAAATCTCGTTCGGTTACCATTCTTGAACAGGTCATGAATATATTAATTCTTTAACGAACGAACACACGAACAAGACTAGTTCGTGTTCGTTAGGTTCGTTTGCAGCTCTACCTAGAGTGAATAAATTATAGTACAAAAATATCTACTTGTAGGTTGTATGTATATGTAGAGATTGGGAAAAAAACCGGTAGCAAAAAAAACCAAAATTGGTTTCAAACAAAAACCTGTTTAACCTGAAACGATCCCAAACCAACCCGCACTGTTGGTTTCCCTTCGATTTCACATGTTTTGGACCTCAAACTAGTCCGGTTTCAAACTGGTTTTCAAATATGTTTTCTATGTTTTTTAAATCAAATATTAGAATTTTAAGTCGTTTGAATTGTTTTTATGTTTCATATTTTATGTTTTCATTTTGATTTTTAAGAGTTAAAGTATTAAATTAATTTAATTTAATTTTAAGTCGTTTGTAATGTTTCCTTGTTTTAAATTTTATAAATTAGAAATATCTTTTACAAAAAAATATATATATAAATGTGTCTTGTGATTATAAAAACAATAAGTTGTGTATTTAATTTATCATCTCTTATAATCTTATTTTTTTGATTTTATAGTTTATATTTTTAATTACTTGGTAATGATTATTATATAAAAAAAACAAACCGACGCAAATCGGTTTGTATAGGGTGGATTCCCAAACCTAAAACCAGTTTGGAACCCGAATCAGTTTTAGGTCAAACCGGTTTGACCAACTTTGACCAAACCAGTTTTGTTTTGAAACTGAAACCGGTTTCTATAAAAACTGATTTGTACACCACTATGTACATGTGTGTATATCCTGTTAGGGTAATTTTCGGGGTCCTCATAAAGTGTCTAGGACGTGAGACACGTATTTTAAAACAAGGTTATAAGCGTCAATTAAATTAAAGGTGGGGTTTGGTTCTAAGCGCACGATTGTAATGGTTTGAATACAAAACATTATAATCATACAATTTGCTGTGTGTCAAGACTTCGACAACCTAATTGCACCTTTAATTTGTACACCATACACAATGTTACAATTAGTTAATTTAAATGCACACCTTTGTACATTGTACACAATGTTACAATTAGTTAATTTAAATGCATAGTTATAACTAATTTTGATGTTACATATAAATAAAATACACAATGTATCAACATTTTTTTAAATGTTGTTTTAAGACATACAAATAGTGTACATCAAATAAAAAAATATTTATTTTATGATACGATTTACTTAAAAATTTTAAGAATACATATAAAAACTCATAACAAAAATGAACAATAAAGGTTGATTTTTTTTTATTTCAACCACTTTAGTTATCTTCATATTATTTAAAATCTTGTCACTTCTCATTTGTAAGTTCTAATCTTTTAGAATCTTGTCTTTCTTACTTTTGAATGAGTATGGGGAAAGGAACTTCGTTTGGTACAACTTTCACCTACGAAATTTTAACCATTGATATAATGTGATTAACAATTATATGATCACTTTCTATATGTAACGTGAAATCTTTACTTTTGAATTCGATATTTATTCTCTATATGAACACACACATGATTACATATCTTGAAAAACATATGGGGTCGATCATTTTTTAAAAATAAAATCATTACATCTATATTTTATAAAACTAAAAAACTACAACCAGTAATTAATACATCAGTTCCGATCAGAATTACAATTGAATTTCTATAAAAAAATGCATGAAATGTAACATTGTTATAGCGTTTTTCACAAAGTGGACGTAGCAATTATCACCCCACGTGAACACCCATCATTCTTGATCATTTAATTTTTGTCGAGTAAGAAAAAAAGAATTTAATTTCTAATTGCACTTCATGTGTTTTGCTACACCTTTTGTAAAAATGATTTAATCAACAACTAAAGTTTAAAATGTATGCTTATTTGTTTATTTTGTCAAATTACTCCAGATGTTATTTTTTATCTTCTAATTCAACCACATATACATGTTTCTTTTATTTTTAAATATATGTACGTCAAGATACAGTTACTAATACCACAAAACCAATATTTCATTTCATTTCATTAATCTAACACCTATATATATCATCATAGTTTCCTAGCTCTTTACACTAAACCACGTTGTGTTAGGCATAAATGCGTAATGGAGACGACCAACGATGTAAACATCACAATATAGTTGTTTTTGTACTAAAACACTCATTTACAATTTCTCATGAGCTTTATGTTTTAAGAATCAAGTAGTAATTTATTCACTAGTATGTACACCATCCACAAATATTGTAATTCATGCATACACCAAACTATTCTCTTAATCTACATATTGTATTCACCGTGAATACACAAATAAGAATCTAAAAAAGTATATTTGTCAATAAATACACTAAAATTCTCATAATCAAGAAGAACTATTGATACACTAACATATTCTCAGAATGCACATTTAGTATGTTCACCGTTTAATATGCTAACACACATATTAATGTACACGCCAGAGAATGCCGAAAAGTATCAACATAGAATATACTCTAAGTGATGATAATGAGGTAAGAATCTACAATAATATTTTTTTACAATCTGTAAATGGTATTTTTTACTAGTTAATACTAAAGTATTCACATGTGTTCTTAGTGAATTCACCGATAAATACATTAAAGTGTCATTATTATCACATGTTGTATATTCATCAATGCATACATCAATAAATTTCTTTTCATTTAGTGTAAGAGGTGTTAAATAAGTGTCTTTGCGTGTTATGGGCTGGACCAAAACATGATAAAACTAAAATATCATGTCAGACACATAGGCCCAGACATAATATGAGTTTTTGCGAGTTGAAGTGAATACGACCCGTTTAACCTAAAATTTTTGTTTTATTTTTATTGCGTTAATACTACTACTAAAAATTACAAATTTACAAATAGAAATACGAATGTATGTGAGATGGATATATTTAAACTATATATAGAACTCCATGCTCATTTCTTTTCTGTTTTTAAAATTTTGACATAAAATATATTGTTGTAACATAAAATATAATGTTTTTGAAAATTAAAAAGAAAATATGGGTTAACGAATCGATCTGCCACCCACTAGGTAGACCTAAATTAACCTGTTTAGATTAAATATGTTCGTAGGTTCAACCCGAACTATTTAGACTGAACCCAAGCACATGAATATCGTGTTAAGTTATCACCTAATCACACTCCTAAATGTGTTCACGGCTATTAATATTTCACTTAGTTATGATGCCATCATAACATGATTTAAATACTTTATAGTAACCTAAATATATTGCCCTTGATGTTTTAATTACTTACAAAAAATACAACCGTATAATTCTTTTCACATATGTGACTTATAACTCAATCCTGTATACCATCACTAGGTAATGTGTATATATTCTATTTTGTACATGATTATATTAAATTCTGTGAACCGAAACTCATTAAAGTTAATTATGGGCTCGTTTCTAATTTCTCCATTTTTTCTCATGTCATATCGTTGATATTTTCATCATCTTTTCTTTTGTCCAATTTCGTAGGAGTGGTCTTCCATTTCCGCATTCATAGACTTGAATAGTCTCCGTCTTTGCTAAAGCATTTGGTGACGGGTCACCATTCTCTGATTAAAATTTGGCATGTGAAAAAGGGGGAGGTATTCCCGTGCGGCAAATAAGGGACCAACTCCATAACCCCCCTTCCCCAGTTACCGGATCAAGAGCAATGTTTTCTTTTCATCTATAACAACTAGAAGAGTTGCTTTTATGACCAATTGGAATTTAGGTCGATAATAACTCATACTAGTATAACAACCAATAACTTGACCAAATTACATTCACTCATGTTTTCAAAGACGGTCTCACTTACATAACATATCGTTTGACCCAACTCAATTCAGTTTTATATCCAAAGAGAATAGTGAAGAAGAGAACCCAATCTTATCCTTGATTATAATAAAATCTAAAGGCTTTGATTACACATTTGCAAATTGATGTGTGAAATAAAATATTGCAAGTAAACCAAGAAAATGGCAATATATAGCTATAGAATTGAAAACAGTTTGGCAGAGAACATATAATGCTGTTCTAAATTTCCAAATTAATTATGTTGCATTAGTCACACATAAACGCCTGACGAAAGGAGCAAGAACAAGGATCCAAAACCCTGCAACACACAATATAATTTGGTTAATTACTGTTATCAAACTAAATCAGAGGTGTCATACTCAATGCAATTATATATAAGTTTGTTGATTCATATCATATTGGGATAAAATCATAAAACAGCAACCAAGTTACAGATTTTGCTTTAGTAAAGTCACTATACCTTTTTCTAACTATAAAAACCACTCGAGTTTTAATATAATTCTACTTTTGTGAAATTCTTCATAAGTGTTTAAATTGCATGACCTAAGTGGAACAATTATGAAACTTAGTTATTATTTGGTATTTGATGAATTTTTTTCTTCAGAATAACCTCATACTTGAAAAAACATGGCTCCAGGCCAATCCGACTCGACCCGACCCACCCATTTTTCCATAACTAAACCAAACTCTAAACTATTAGAAACAAGATTAACGTACCAAAAAGACAGATGCTGCAGCCCCAGTTACAAGTTCTTTAGCAAGACTACGGTTTTTCCTAGAAGAGGTTGCTTCATAGCTGCACAAATAAGAGTTTATCAGGCCTATAGCATATAAAGAGTTATACAGAAAACCGCGAGTGCATGAGTAAAAAATGTCAATATTAGAAGATTTATTTCCATGTTGAAGTAGATGCCAACAATGTAATCTTTAATATCTATCGAGATGTATTCATAAATCATTCATATCAGTTCCTTGCAGTCAGTTTCTTCAGTTACTTTTTCAAGAAAAACCAGATAAAATATGAAAATTTATCAATTGAACCATTAATCTTGATGCATGGAGTCACAAATCCAAGGTCTTAATGGAAATAATGTTGTTTACTTTTCAGAGATCACATAGGTGATCTTTGGAATTTATACAGCTTATCTCCTTATTATGTTTTTCAAGAGCAGACAATAGCCTTTTGAGTGTTTGGATGAAGTATTGTGTTTTCATTTACATATTGTTTTGTTCTTCGGTTTCTTGAAAATGAGAGTCTCATACAATTTCCTAACAAACTGATGTATCCCTACTAATCAACTAACACTAAACCATCATATCTTAAACATGTTTGGCATCACTCAACTGTATGATAACCAACATGGTTCGTATAATAACTTTTGCAATGGCATCAAAATTGAATTCAATAGTGCTTAAGCCACAAATGACCAACCTAAAATGCACGACAACATCATGCAACGGTCAGGGTTCAAGGACCCTAGTTGTTCAACGAGCAACTAATATAGCTTATAAAAGAAAGAAAAGATAGTCGAATAGACTAACTTAACACCCTATAGTCATGCTTTGTTAAGCCAAACTGAATGTTCTAACACTTGCTATAAACCTATAAAGTTTATAACTTGAATTTTCCAAGCAATTATAAGCTTTAAATGAAGAATAAGTTTTATTATTCAATGAGAAACTACAATTTTATGATTCAAAGCTACACAGAATCATTCACCATTTATCTAATTTTCTTTAACCACCATAGATTTTAAAACATTAGGCTGACTAATTAAACCCTAAATTTTATGAAATCGTTTTTCTTCGATCAAACAACACATCTACAATGACGAACGTAACCCAATAAATCTAATCAAGCAAAATGCAATCAAATCATCGAAAGCATTCAACCACCTAATCTATCATCACTTCAATTCAATGCTAATTGCCTACACACAGTGAACTAACAGTCAGATCCACTTACATGAAGAAAGAAGCGGTGATTACGAGGCCAAGGGCGAGCAAAATCACAGCTAACGATGGATACCAAACGATTGGGACGGGGCTGGATATGGTTTTGCCGATTGTGCCTTTCAAATTGAAATCGAAATCAAAATTGAAAACCAAAATCGATCATAGATCAGATAATGTTAACATCAACAGCAAATTTGATCGAAAAGATTAAAACCCGCGAGTTGCGTACCATTTTGGGGATTTTGGAGGATGATACGGCTGCGACGATGAAGCTATACGATCAAGATCTTGATTCTTGATTCTTGATTCTTGATTCTTGAATGCTCAACGAAGTGTTGGAGAATTTTGTTGATATTTTTATCACTCGAGTTTATAGAGTTTTGCTATTTAGCTCTATGTTTTGGTGTTCTTCACAAATACCGCTAAAATATAGAGCTAAAATATATGTGTTTACAATTATATGTGTTTAGTCACTAGAAAGTAATATCTCTCTTACAAGAAAGTAGGTTCAATAGATGTAAGGGTACGCAAGGGTGGAACTATCCTTCGGGGTATGGAGTACGGGATAGGGGGCCAGGCGAGATCCCATTAAATTTTAAATCAGTTATGGATCTTATAGTTGTAACGTTTCGTGGTTTTCATTTATTTTTTTTATTGTAATCCTTATTTTTTTTTAATTTTGTAATGTCAAAACTTGATCATAGTGAAAAGATTTATTTTATATTATTCTTGTTCATTATATGCTTGTTTAACAATTAAACAATTACGAATACATATTTTAATGCAAAACCAAACAATTTATCCAGACTTATTTTTTTTGAATAATTATTTATGAGGTTTCTTGTATGGTTCATATGTTTAAATACCCAAATATATTTAATCATTAGTTTATGATGTAAATTGATAAATAACATAAGTTGAAGGGTTAAATTTGAAACTATTGAATTTACTTCCACTCATCTCCCCCAACTACTTTCATTAATGTCCAACCATAATTTCTATCTATAAATACTAACTCAGATCACTCTCTAATCACTTTCATCACTCTAAACTCTCTCAATCCATCCAAGAACTTCATCTTTTTAGAAAGAAATATTCAAGAACAACTTGTGAGTTTTAATTAATTTATTTATTTATATATTTATACTTTCTTACTTTCTTCTTCATTTTCTCTACCACTTGGAATAACCTCTAGGACATAACCACTTGGTCACCAAGGTGACACAAGTATGGTAACCCCCATTTTGAGGTCCAATTTGGAAATATTATACTTGATTCTTTCATACATGTTTTCTTGTTTTATTTTTAAACTTTTTACATATTAAACCAAGTCACCAACAACTTCAATGTTGGAAGGCTTGTGTTTAAGTTATATTTCTGAAATTTTAAGTCTTTTACACTTCATTCTTTCATCTTTACAAAACACTAAATGATCTACAAATCAAGAAGTAGATGAAACCAAACCGAGCCTCCAACCAATGTTGAAAGGCTTGTGTTATGGTATGAAATGGTGATGTTGAACCTTGGTTCTACAACTAATTTATCCACCATACCCCACTTGAACACTTAGTCAAACTAGTCAATTTACTTTAGTATTTTTATTTATATACTCATGACCATTCGAATCACCCTTATGTGGAGATTTTGTGCAATGGTGACAATCTTGAGGTTTGTGGATATCCCTACCTCTAATACATGACCTATATGAATATAACACTTGAGGTTTGTGGATTATCCTACCTCTAATGCATGACTTATATTTATATCTACATAATACTTAGTCAAAACCAAACCATAATATCAATCAACCATGGTTGAATGTTATGTGTTAAGGTAGACATTATACTAATCTTATGATTCCTTATTTTGGACTTCCAATGAATGACTAAAACTCATAAAGAACACACATAATATATGGTGTCCAAATAAGTGTCTATGTAGTATATACTTTCATTTACTCTCGTATTTGTAATTTTTGTATACTTTCCAATTGCTAAAATCTCAAACTTTGAATCCTAAACTTACACACTTTCATTTACCTTTTAGGGTGACTTTGATGAACCATTTAAACTCAATCATCTATTCTTGTGGATACTAATCGCCAAACCGTGAGTCATAATTCACCCATTTTGTTTTAACACTATTTGGGTTGCAAAATGTATCAATTATCAAATTCAATCAGTTATTCATTCAATCAAAATCATTATAAAACTCAATTCATACAAACATGCTTACTTGTTATACTATTTGTGAATACATTCTAGAATACATTATCTTGCAAGCAATCTAAACCTCCCTTAACATGTATAGCGCTATAGGACTAGCACATCCGCCCTGTTATGATGGGTCTATGTTAAGTTATTTAATATTTACGGTCTTGGTCATTTTTAATGCTAAGATTACGCTAGTGGACACTTTGGTTTGATCATCGGCTTTGCATGCTAGCAATGTACAAACTTTAGTATACTTTACTCATGTGAATTGAGATTTACTATTATACTATGTATTCAAACTTGTATGCTCACTAACATATTCATATGTTGACCTATATTTTATACATGTTGCAGAAAATGCTTGAAGCTTTATCAAGAAACTCAATTAGGTGGACTTAGAAACACACCAAATCTACTATTTTGTTACGCTTGTTTTAGACTGTATTTCTCAAAAAATTTGTATGTTTATTTGAAGCATTGTAATATTATGTTGATTAATGGGAATGAAATTTAATCATAATTTATTGCCACTTTAGTTCTATGATGTCTTTGAACAATCTATCACTTCTCGCGCCCCGATGTTTCTGCTATCGGTTGGGGTGTGACAATAATACTAAATTTGAGTAATTTTACGGTTTTTTAGAAACGAACCAATTAGTACTATTAATTTTCAACTATACACAAGAAAGGAACTTAGTTCATTGGTTTCATGTTCTTGCACGCAATAATGTACTATAAGAAAAATACTAAAACAGATTATCTTATTCTTATCCAACTCTTATTTTTGACATATGATTATGCTAAATGCAACATATTTGTATTCCACCAATGGCATGGTGTCTCATGACCCAATCGAGCCACCATTAAAATATAATATTCAAAATTATAAACCAGAAACTTACCTGTCTTCGTCATCATCAAAACTTAAGGATTAACAATTTCACCAGATTATCATTGTCAAGGTAACAGTCTTGCAAAATCATGATTAAAAGGATCACATGGTTGTGTGCTTTATTAAATAGTTACATATTGTAACCTTTTCTTAATCAAGAACTGAAATAAAAAAAGGAAAATTTTAAGAAGTTAATAGCTAACTATTTAGAAAACATGATCTTTGATGAAACAAAACTAAAACTAAGATAATCAGTCAACCAACTGATTTGATGCATCTTCAACAGGGAAAAAATAACATGATTTAAAACTTAATTATATGAATTTTACTTGAATCATATAAAAACAATTATGGTAAACAAGTATCCTACAAAACTTCAAGTCATAAAATGCTCTGGTACGTCTTTTCTCGTCTTTTCAAATTTGGCATTATGAGAAACATATAGTGTGCCCTATAATACTCTTATAAGATAATGTTTTGAACTTAAGTGCGTCATAACAACTTGATTCAGTCAAAAAAGCACAATAGACACAATATAACAACCAAAAAAAGTTTGCATCACATCGTTTACACAATTTGAATAATTGCAAACAACATAATTAGGAGATACATTTCAAAATTGGTTCAAGAAATAAGTCACATTGTGCAGATAAATCTTATCTACATGATAATGCAGTCAAGCAGCTACAACTAATAATAAATAATACCCTTACATACCTTCACTTGTCATTAGACCTGGCAATTTGAACCCAAGTGAGTACATTTGGGTTGATTTTGATAGTAATAATAAAGTAATGGGTTAGATTGGGCTACGCTATATTACAAAGAGGGTCAAGTTGGGCAACTTTAAAACTAGGAAAAATGATCAACGGGTCAAGATGGGTCATAAAAAAACAAAGAACGGGTCAGGATGGGTTGATTAGATTTTCTCATAACCCATGTTTTTCATCTCATCTTTTTTTAAAATCGACACATAGTCTCACATCTAAGTATTAGCAATAAACAAATGGATTTATGAACGAGTAAAGATAGGTTTACGAGTCATATGAGATGAACGGGTTGGCAACCAGGCGTAGTAAACTGAAGCTCCATGATGAAATAAAAGACCACAATATAACTGCACAACCCACGTCTAACATCACTATGCAATTTATCTTCTTTTTTTATAATTCTTAAAGTTTAATTTTAATTGTGTTTGTCTAGTTATACCTTAAGGTAGGGTTGTTCACGAACCGAGCCGAGCCAAGCAGATCTTTGCTCATGCTTGGCTCGTTTTCAAACCGAACCAAGCCGATTGGCTCGTTTACAAACTGAGCGGAAAATCGAATGACTATTTTTTTAGCGTTAAATTTTCGAGTGAGCGTTGAGCAAGCGTAAACGAGCGGCAAACAATTTATACAACACAACTATTTTATGTGTCATACGATTTATACTACAACGAATAAGGTTTAATGACTTAAAAATCAGTCACATTTCATTACATAATATTTTCATGGGTGACAATACGTTGTCGCTAACGATGAAGTTACAGTTGTATCTAATAAGACGAAGAACATATTGTAGATAACGACAACGGTGTGAGTGAGAGATGATAAAAAAATATCTCTTAACGGCTTAGAATTTCACTTGAATGTTTAATGTATAATTTTTTATTAGATTGATTGATCAATTATACATAAATATAATTATATATTCGTATCAAATGGGTCAAATCTACTAGAGTGCTACGTATAAACTATATATACATATTAATTCGATCCGAGCCAAACCGAGCGAACCTTTGCTCGTGCTTGGCTCGGTTACAAACCGATCCGATCCGATCGTCTCGTTTCCACCGAGCAAAAATTCAAACAAGCATTTTTCGAGCAAAAATTCGAACGAACATTTTTTGAGCAAATTCCGAAAGAATGTCAAGTGAGCGTCGAGTGGTTTGAACAGACCAACCTTAAGGTATTAGAGTAATATTTAGTTATATTTTTTATTTTATTTCATTAGAAGGTGGGTACCCACTACCTTATGATTGATATATATATGAAATTGTTAATCAATGTGGTTTTTTAGTCTAAACCCATTCTGACCTGACCCATTCTGACATGGCTCATTCTGACCCATTCTGACATGGCTCATTCTGACCCATTCTGACATGGCTCATTCTGACCCAAATCTATCCTTAACTGAATTCATTCTAACCCATTTTTAAATTAGTACATTCTAACCAAAACCCATCCTAACTCGAACCCATTCTGACCTGGCACCCGACCCAACCCGACCCGCCCATCTTGTCAAGTATAGTCACCGACCTTCATCTTTAAGTGATAGTATAATTACTATAACATTGAATGCATTAACAAGTATATTTTAGCCTAGTCATTGTGACTTCAAGATTCAAAATCAATGAATCCAAAAGCTTGTTAATTAAAGATGATGATAATTTTATGCAATCATTACTATTACTCTCTATATAAAAGAAGAGTCCTAGATACAGTAATTTTATTGGTTTTATGTTTTTACCACTGCTATTTTGTTTGATTTCATGACTGGGATGCGTGAATCATAACAGTTGTCTTTGTAATTTATTTCTTCTTTGTAGGTTTGGTATTGTTTTTGCAAATCAATTGTTCGATCAAGTGATGACAAATTTAGTTGTTGCTTTGTTTCTTTGCAAGTTTTCTTTCACGTAAGGTTTTTTTTATTCGGTTATTGTTTGGCTGGAGAAGAAAATCGAAGAGGCTAGAAGCAGATTCGTAAGAAAGGAAATTCTTGCTTTTCTAAACTACCTTATAGATCTTACTTTTGCATTTGATTTTTGTTGTTGGGACCATCTTTATTCTCCTTAAAGCAGGTTAGTGATCTATGTATTCTTGTATAAGAATCACACATAGTTAATTGTGCTTTCAAGGTGTTTGATGAAATGTCTAGGTTAATTAATTTCTTCTGCATGTTCATTTATTCTAAATTCCTTTGTTTGAGAGGAGTTTCAAAATGGTTGTAGGTGAAGATTGATGCTACTGAAATATAACTATAGAGAAAATACTCAAAGTAATATATGTATCTATTTGTTGATGGAAGGTTTAGATAGGCTTCAATGAAAAGTTATTCAACTAAATATTATTTATAACATTAATAGAACTCAAATGAGGATGTTAAGAGGCTTAGAATGCATACAATTCCAAAAGCTAATGATATAGTTCAGATCAAACTTCATTTCTTTCAATACCAAGAAGGGATGCATTTATAATTTATTTACTCTATCAAGAAATAAACATACATGTTGTTGGTAACTTAAATATGTATGTTTTATACTTGCAACTACTTATTTAGAAGAGTTGAACTTTGTATTAGCAGTATTAAAAATGGGAAGGAGGTGGTTCAGGTTCATTGAAAACAATGCCAATCTATGTCCATCATAGACCAAAGGTTTAAGGATAATGTTTTATAATATGAGATATTTTTGTTGTATAATCTCAATTGCTATATGCAAGAGATCATGGCAACTCGGTGACCAATCACATGGTCACTCACAATCTTCATTACTTGATATATAATTTTTGGTGAGTATTAAGACACAACTTGACTTTTGGTGAAGTGGTAGAACTATTTTGTTTCATTTAACATACCCAGGTTCAACCTTTTACACTTTATTTCCCTAATATATTTTAAAATTTTATCGGGTCCGAATATTTTTTAAAAATTTATCGGGTTAAACGTAAAACGTTTTCATACATATTTTTATGTACGCTTTAGATGGTTAACATCTCGACGTAAACTCTGTTCAGAAACAAGTCGGCTCAAATATAAAGTGTTTCCGTACTTTATTTCATTGACGCTTTGATTTGGTTTACAATTCAACGCAAGTTATGTTTGGAAACACGCCAAGTCAAATAAAATAAGTTTTTTTCTCTACGTTTCGACATAAACTTAGTTAAAAGACAAGTTAGGGCGATTGTAGGTTTATTTTCGACGTAAATTTTGTTTGAAAAACAACCGGGTTGAGTATAATATATTTTCATTCAACAATATAAATTCAGGTTACTTCACGTTTTTTTACGTAAATTTAGTTCGGAAACAAGTTGGGTCGATTTCAGTCAATACTTTATCAAGTTGTGTGCAATGTTGCCGCAGCGCACGATGAATTAGAAAACAAGTTTTATTATATATGTAAAAGGTGACCTGAAATACCTCCCGTATTGTTTGTTTTTTTCATCATAAGGGGTTTATTTATTTATTTAGTTACTAGCCTAACCACACATATATAACACGTGTTGAAAAGTACAATAAAATTATAAATATAACTTATCAATTACTATTAATAAATCTGTAATATATACACATACGAAAAAAAATTAAATAAATATGTGTTCATATAAATTATATACAAGAATCAAATACATAAACACAATACATTGTTACAAATTTTCTAAAACTTTTTTTGTATACAAATATCGAATTCAATTTATAACTTCTCAAACTTAAGAAACCAACTTTAAAATGCTTTTCAACATTATATTGCCTTGTAATTAAATATATAAAAACTAAAAATATACAGAAGATATGTTTTATGAGATAAATATTTTAAAAAATAAGATAACAACTCAATTAGTTGAACAATACCTTCTACTCAATCACAATAAACTTAATAGAGTAAGTTTTTACTGGATTGTTACATATTGGTTGCCTCCATAAACGAATCACACGAACTTTTTATAAATATATAATAGTTTATTAAAAATAGTTTACTGAGACTTAATATTATTAAAATATAACTTAATTTGTGGTTAAGCATTGTTATAACTAAAATATTTTTTGTTATATGGATGTTAACAATAACATATATTAAATTACACACACACATATATATATATATATATATATGTAATCTATTATATATTTTTTATTTCAACACATGTAGCACAGGAGTATAACCTAGTGGTATATAATGCAGGTAAATATTATACATTATTGTTCGAATGTAAAACATTTTCAAAATCTGAAATTATAACCCAATTATCTCGTATATATTGTTATTATTAGAATGTAAAATTTGTAAGTTTTAAATTTTAAGTCTTCACTAATTTAGTTAGTTATTTTTAGATAAAATCTCGAATTGAATTGTAGATTAAATTAAAAATTAAAGTTATTAAATTTTTATTTCAATCATTAAATTTAAAATTCTAATTTTGGAATACTATTTAATTAACATTAAATATTGTTTAAATATGATTCATGAGATTCTTTTTAAAATCATATTACTAATAAATTGACACGTAGCAATTATATGTTATTAAGGTGTCATGTGTCAACACAATTTTAAAATCTTGCCACGTGACCTAACCTTTTTCCATTTATTATATATAGAGATTCATGTGAAAACCTTCAAATGATCATCCATTTTAGGATTACTGCCAGACACAAAGTTATGAAGTTTTCCTGTTATCCATAATTAACATACCTAAAATTTGTTGATGGTATTCGAGACGAGTCATTCTTCGTGAACCTAACATTTTCTATTCATTATTGATATCAAATTTGCTAAGAGAGTTATTATATGACTGCTTATTTTCAAATTTTCAATTGTCCGAATTAGATGTGTGTCCTTACTCCTTTCATCCTTTGTTTGTTTGTTGCACTAAAAATGATTGACATAAAGGCGACATATATAAAATATAGAAGTTGAAATTATAGAATTAAATCTTAATGAATTCTTTTAATCTATTAAGAAACCAAACCTTTCTTTTAGTAAAGTGAATCCCAAAGTAATTAAAATCCTCTTTCGTTACTACAAACACCATCAACATCACATCTCGATTCTCGTCGCCACTAGTTGGCATCAACTCTAACTCTAGCTCATAACAATATAGCTAGCTTGGCGGGCTTGTAATCTCCATCATTTAAATAAAAAATTAAGCTAGTATTTAAACCATGTTCAATTTAAACTGGTTTGACGAGTTTTTTTATTTTTCCGTTTGCTTTTAGTTAAATGTTATTTTTTAGCTTCAAATTCTCTCTCTCTTTCTCTCTCACCAACGTTACTCTTAAAATCACAATACATGTATAATGTAGTATTTAAACTCATAACCATTTGATTAAAAACTAAATCACTTTACCACCTAGAACCAGGATATCTAGTTGAGACAGTTTATTACTATGAGTGAGATTTGGATGTATTTCTTTCAAGGACGTGTGTTATTTACTATTTGATTCTTTGATTTGATAACATTTTAGCAAGATATATAATGTGACATCCGTAGTCCTTTAAGCTACAAAGGTCTTTTATATTTTATGTGTTGAATATTTTGTTAGATATTTTAGTGTAATTGAATTTACTATAACCAATGTGATCATAATATTCATCAAATAAGTTAGGGGGTGAGGAGTGCGCACTTGTTTGAGTGTATTATGATCTTCAAAATTGAAACTTTCTTAGGGGTGAAACCACTAAGTAATTGAGGTTCTAAGGGGGAAACATCCCCTTAGCGGGTGTGCGGGGGTAGCGTCCTCAGGAGCGGGGTCCAAGGGGCAGAGCCCCTGGCTGGGTTGAGCTAAAGGGTTAAATAGAGATCTTGTGCATAAGTCGGCTTTGGAGATAGGATTGAAGTCCACTTCAAATCTTTCATGTTAAATACCCAATTCCCATCTAGTATAACACTAGATGCTTAATTCAATGCGGAAAGCTTAACATCTAGAGATTGGAATGTATTAGTAGCAACATCCCAAGGTATGTGTTCTTTTGAAAAATTGCATATGTAGGTGCAAGAGGAAATGAGCTACCTATATGAGCATGAAGTTTAGCTGCTTCAAGAAGCTCGGACTTGGCTTTGATACGTTTATGAAGGATAAGAATACAAGGCTAGTAAGATATAGTATAAAGTAAGAATATATAAGTATGTAAACTTTTGTGTATATTATTTTCATGTATTCACTATGAATAGCAAGGGTTCAATCCTAAGTGACACCTTAATATTCAAATATTTGAAATGTGTAATATACTAATATACTAAGATGAATTCAATCGTCACAAAATTTCATTTTGCATAAGTTTGTAGTTTGTATGAGTTTGTTTTAGTTAATCAAGGATTACACTAAAATGGGGGAGGAATGTTAGATATTTTAATATAATTGGATTAACTAATGACCAATGCGATCATAACATTTATCAAACAAGTTAGGAGGTACGGAGTGTACGTTTGTTTGAGTGTGTTATGATCTTCGAAACTGAACACCTTCTTAAGGACGAAGCCACTTAGCAATGGAAGTTTCAAGGGGACGACATCCCCTTGGCGAGGGTCCGGGGGCAGCGCCCCCAGGAGCGGGGTCCAAGGGGCGGCAGCCCCTCGTAGGGTTCAAGGGGGCAGAGCCCCTGACTGGGGTCGAGCTAAATGTCAGTTTGGAAATTTTTTATTTTTGTAAACATTGCTTTATCAAAAATACATTATAATTTGATTTTCCCCAAATTTCACATATGAAATTAGAGAGTAAAATGTATAAAATTTCAATATGAAAACTGCCTCTGTAGTTTTCATCCCCTTCCTACAAATGTCAATTTCGGATCAATTTTTGGTCTTTTTGGTTTTCTCATCATATTAGTTTTCTTGAATTGAGTTTTATCCGATTAAAAATTTTGTGTGAACCCGAATAGTTTCAATCTGATACTGTTTCGCGACTCTCAATTTATCTCGTTAATTCTAAACATATTTATAGTTTAATCTTGAATCCTATAGAATAAAAGATATTCACAGTTTTTTTATAATTATTGTTAAAGAAAAATCTAGACTGATTGAGACTAATTGTTCACAACCAATTATATATCATACAAATTCATAAAATAACAAAATAATAACAATAAATGTAGCTCTGCTTACGTCTTGCTTGATAGAAAATTATAAATTATTGTAAAAGACAAATCAAACCACCCTACTAAACACGCAAAGAAAGACGTTTATAGATTTATTACCCCTTTTGGTATAGAAAAAAGAAATAAAATATAATAAAAAAAAACTCGTTTATCGGTGAAATCATAGGTCTTAATGAGTTCATGATGGAATTCAGGTCAAATTACATGGTCAAACCATCTATGGTTGTTTTACCATGCGATGCGCCTCCTCGAGACCTTTTCAACAACCATTTATGGGCCACGAGTTTTAGATCAACCCCTGATCATAAACTATAATATGTTAGATATCCATTGATATATACGTTAATCAAATTCTTTACTCCTCATCTTTGCTAACGAATTAGCAGTACTTATATTATAAAGGATGATTGTAGGTAGTTATTATGTTTTCTCATATTTAAGACACATGATACATATCTTATAAATTTTTAATATTTTTAAAAGTGGTTGTGAGTAGATAAAAGATAAAATATAATGATAAAAGTATTAAAAATATGATTTAATTGAAAATGATATAGGAAAAATAATAACTTTTAGTATAATTATAAAAACATTTACAATAGATTCGGTGCTTGTATTTCCTATATTATAATGAGTGATTGTAAATGTTTGTGAATAGAGGAGAAATAAATTAAGTATTCATATGTATATTTAGGAAATGATTGTTGAGTTCTTATAAATTTTTTAATATTTTTTAATTGAGTGTGTGTGGAGTAGAGAAAATATAATAATAAAAGTATTTAAAAGTATTATTTACTAAACAATATTAAATTTTAATATAATAAAAGTATTAAATTTAATATAATTATATGAAAAAAAATATAAAACACTTAAATATCTATTCTCATAGAGATGACTTAAGTTGAATATTCAACTATGCACCAACACACAAGTGTCCACTAGTTATCCAATAGTTGGTTCAAGGATGACCACAATTGTTCCACACATTCCCTTAAAAAGCAAACCATCACCATATTTTCCTACACATTTCAGACGAATTTTAACACATGAAACGATCCAGTTTTCTAGCAGTGCAACAGATGCAACATCTAATCGTCTTTATCTTGTTCTCTTTCCCTCTTAACATTTTATCCCAAACGACTCTCAAAACCTCGGTTATCGCAACAACCAAAGACAACCAAACATCACTTCATTACGTTCAATGGGGGTACGCCCCGGATTTCCTCATCGGCCTCGACGCCCCGTTCACATGGTATAACTGCGTCGTCCATCACTCCGAAGTCCCGTGCGGGCTCGAGGAAGGATGCAGATTCCCAATACCATGTGACAACACTTTATGCAAAGAAGCAAAATCCTACACAAACCCATCATTATGCCCATCACTCAACATCACTGACAAATATGGTTGTGGCATATGTGCAGTCACACCTTTTAACCCCATATCAAACACTTGCAAAATCTCACAACTAACCACCACTCTAATAGACGTGTACCTAACCGATGGGCGCAACCCGAGCCCCGGACCGAACCAACCGTTTGGAACCCGGTTCGTGGTCTCGTGTGCCCCCGACTCGCTACTAGTATCCTTACGTGAGCCTGTTCGAGGCGTTGCATCGTTCTCGTGGTCGTCTCTATCTTTTCCACGTCAGCTTTCGGGTCTACACATGACCGAAAAGTTCGCGTTGTGTCTACCCAGCTCACCATCGGCTCGAGGGGTCACATTCGTGGGTGATGGCCCGTTTTATTTCACCCCCTTTCCGAATCTTGATCTCCGAACCATTCTTTCGTACACACCCATGATCCGAAAGACCCCCGAATCGCTCGGATATTATATCAAAATAGCGCGTATCGCGATCAATGGGGCACCAATTAATGTACCATCCAATTATGTGAAGCTTAGTGTTGTGGTTACTTACACCACACTTAGAAGTGATATCTATAAAGCTCTAGTTACTAGTTTTTCGATGGTTACAAAGAGTATTCCTCGAGTAACCACGGTTAAACCGTTTAGTTTATGCCTAAAAACCGGATTAGGGTTTAATGGTATTCCTAAAATTGATCTTGAAACTGAAGGGGGGGAAAGTGGACGATTTTGGGGGCGAATTCGATGAAGGTGATTGGGGATGGTGTCGCGTGTCTAGCGTTCATCGATGGTGGTTCTAAAATGGAAGATGCGATGGTGATTGGGGCGTATCAGATGGAAAACAATTTCTTGTTTTTCGATCTAGTGAATCAAAAGTTGGGGTTCAGCTCGTCGTTGTTGGCTCGAGGCATGTCGTGTAGTGGGTTCAACTTCACCGAGGTCGCGAATCCATCGAGTTGATGTTGAGATATGCAAGGTGGAATAAGATCATGTTGTACATGATTTGAGTTTGCTAGTGATTGTGATGTAAATCATAGTCACTTTGTACGAAATAAATTGGTTAATAAGTTTGTCATGCATGCACTCATGCAAATAAATGTATTTAATTTACTTGTATTTATTACATTGCAAAGATCTATTTGGGGTCGGAAATTTTAAAAGTTCACATACTAAATTTTTAAAAAATAACTAGATAAGAATTTGTTTTTTTGGTAATAAGAATGTTTTTTCTACGAAATCATGTAATTTTAAGGAAACATTGTCATGGTGAAAATAGACTAAAGCCGAAGAGATTTGAGCAAAAGTCAAATGTTACAACAGCCGCCCTATCACTCTTTCTTTATAGATTTTATGATCGCGTAATTTAAACATATCAAATGTTCGTCTATGTTATTATACTTGTAACAATGAGAACGTGTCGCAAACAACTTACTAGATCCGTTAATACTCTAATAACCGATAAGAACATAAAAATCATAACTTACGAATAATATTAACATTAAAGAGATTATGACAGGAAACTTTAATATATATCTATTATAATCTTACCACTTTAATAAAAGAGTAACTTGAGGTGTCACGTGTCATCACCACACTCATTCTTACCAAAATTTTCCCGCCATTCTCTCATCTTAAATAATTACCTTAATTAATAATAATATCATTTAACTTTATTTTACATTTAATAAATTAAAAAAGAGATCTATTTATTAATATTATTTCTAAATAAACAAAAAATTATAAAATATGCTTTTTCTAAATAAGAAAACCTTTTTAAAAATAAAAATATTTCAAAAGTTGTGTTTTAAGTTCAATTTTTAAAACCAAAAATTATTAATTTGGGGAATATAATATGAATTTTTTAAAAATGTAGTTTTTATACGGTTTGTTTTATAACAAAATGTTTATTATTTTATTGGAAAAATATTTAAAACAAAAATTTTAAAAAGTTGATGTCACTGTTTAATTAGTTATAGTTATTGCTTATACGTAATTTCAATCATAACATATCTTATAATATTATTTATAATTAATAAATTTTATTACATTAATATTTTATTTATTCAACCCGTGTAATACACAGGTTTACTAAAACTAGTCTATTATAATAAAAGAAGATTTTAAGATGCCACTTTGCATAATTTTAGATCATTTAATTTTAATTTTTCCGTTTATCTCTCCTATTAAACAATTATCTTAAATACTTATAATACTATTTAATTTCTTTTGAGATTAAAAATTATTTTTAATAAATTAAGAAAGAGATGTTTTTATAAATGTAACTTCTAAATAAACAAAAATTCTATAATAAGAAAATTTTCTAACAACAAACATGTTAAAAATATAAAGTATTTTAAAATGGTTTTTGTAATGATTTTTTTATAAAAAAAATAACTAAAATTAGGAGTTATAATAAGAAAATTTTTAACATTGATATTTTTTAAATGGTTTATTTTGCATAAAATGTTTATTAAAAATACAATTAGGGTTTAAAAATAAAAGTTTAAAATAATGATATCATTGTTTAATTACTTATATTATTACTCATATACAATTTCAAACATATCATTTTATAATTATTACATTTTCATTACTAATTATTTAATATTTTATTTATTCAACCCGTGTAATACACGAGGTTTTAACCTAGTACAAAATATATACGCTAGTACAAAATATATACGCAACTATTTACGGTGCTTATTCCAGATGAAGAACGTGGTAACGGGGACATAGATAATAATTACAATTGTGGCTTTAGAGATAAGGCACATGTGGTATCTAACCACTGATTATGACTTCAACGTGAACTATTAAATGCAAGAAATTAAAGAGATCCTTCAAATCATGTAGTGAAGATTTTAATAATTTAACATTGTTTTTTATATTTATTTAATTTTATTGTTGATATTACATAAAGTTAAAGGTTGATTACGTTAACTGATGAATGAAATGTTTGGAACCATAGCTAACGATGAAGATGACTAGATGATGCTAGCTAGTTCATAATAAGATGATGAAGACGATCATTATTATGAAGCTGCACTTGATGTGCTGTTAAGACGATTGACCCAAGTCGATTATTGATCCGAATCAATAATTAATGTAATACGTTTGATAGGTATCGAAGTATGAATCAAAAATCACGATCAACCTGTTGTTAGTGTTATGATTGTTGTTTGATTGCAAAATGATTGTTGTTGATTGCAAAGTATAGTAACACCTTTGTGTGATTGTAATGGGAAGTAACACGTGTGTCTTAAATTGTAAATGAAAAAAGTAAAAGGGAAATAATTGTTAGGGGTAGTTGTGTATGTCTAGGGTTCTTCAAATATATCCGTATGTGATCCAAATTTTCAGATTCGGATAGTGTTTTAAGGATTTTCGGATATTCGATATCCGAAGTCTCCGAAATATTTTTATACAAAATTATTAAATAATAAATATTAATTAAAAATTTTAGATATTTTTCTAAAACTTTGGATATCTGAAAACATTTTCAATGAAAATTATTTAATTTTTATAAAATTTATTAAATAGTACATATTAAAAGTAGAGCCTTCCCTGGTTACCTATGTTATTGTTGCTAGTTCCTCTACCATAGGGTAGTTTGGATATTCGAACCTGAAATTCAAATAGTAGAAATTTCAGATTCTGATTTAGATAGTGAAACTCACTATCGAAGGTTTTTCGGATATTCGAATTTAAACATCTTATTATGGGTTTATGTTTAACAAAATGGTTATATTTTTGTTTGCAGAAATTGAGTTTGATTTAGCAATAATTCTTAGCCCAACTATTTAAGTTGAGATACTTATAATATGTAAATATGAAGAGATCATGGGTTCAAGTCTCACTCTAAGCAAAACGGTCAGAGTTAAACCAGTGAGTTTTTCAATAGTGGATTTCTTTTTGAGAGGGTTAGGATGCGATCCCGATTAGAAAACAAGTAGATGGGAATGATTAAGATAATATCTATCTCCTGAAATAGTATCCTTGTCATTAAAAAAAGAGAAATTGAGTTTGATTTAGGTATTGTTAAATTAAAAATATATACTTATACTACCACGTCACAACAAAATTAAAAATTGTAATCTAGAGCATTTACAGTGAATTACCATTCATATTATTACACTAAAATTTATTTTTTTTAAATTAAATAATACTTTTTATACGTTTATCATTACTTTTTATAAGTCTTTTACTCACAACTAGTTTCAAAAATATTTAAAATTTTATAAGAATTAACAAAGTTCCCGAATGTATAGATGAACATTAATATATTCTATTTACTCCACTCATAATCATTCAAAATCAATTTATATAATATAAAAAAAGCATTCATATATTTTTTATGATTTTATTATAATCACCCTTATATCATATGTCACATCAACCGTGACAGTTCACACTAAATGTTTACTTCAATCTGTAAATGGAATGGTACTATTAGGAAACTCACAATAATAATGCCTTACATTTAATTCAACAAACAATATAGAACAATACAAAACACGATGATATTCATAAAAATTGTTCAACAATCAAAATTCATCAAAGACATCAAACCTACTCTCTATTGCGATCATGAATGTTGTGATAGACATGGTGATCTTGAAGAAGACAATCATGAGATAGATGAGTGCATCTTCATTCTTCAATCATCTAGAATTATCATTTAACGAAAAAAGAATATTTGAGCATGAAAGATTGCCAAATTTGTATAATATGATCAAATAACAAGAAATGAATCAATTATCTCTTGAATTTTAGACATGTAATTGGTGATTTGATATTAAGACACATAGTGTTCTCCTATGAACGGTGAGAAGGAAGCACGATGACCTATGGTGGTTCGCTGTAGACGTGGTGGTCTTGAACTAATTGTGGATTGCAGGATCGTTTAAGGTTTGAACACAATTACAACACAACAACACAATGAGGAGATTATCTAAACTCTAATCAAACAGTAAACTGGGTTAACCAAAAGTGATACAAAGAACACAAGTAAAGCAAGAGACAGAACAGGAGAACATGGTTTTCAAGGATGCAGTATATTGCTTTATCAAGTTCTTTTACAAGTGTTACAAAGTATGTTAAAGATACAAGAAACTTGAAATACTTATACTACAACCTACAGCCGGCTATACTATGAAAGCCAGCTGGATACAATTGACTAGACACTAACAAAATCAATTGTAGAATCAAAAGGCATATCTGCCTTTTGACCTTGTGACTATGACATGCCATAGCTCACATCCTTATACATTATAAAAAGGATAAAGTACATAAAGTGGAAAGTTACAGACTCAAGACCTCAATGTACAGTTACCAAAAGCATGGACCTTTTCACCAACTCTTGTAAGTTGGTGACTTATCAGAGACGCAGCAGAAAAGGTGCTTTATGGAACAGTACATCAGATAAAGCATGTGTACTAAAAGTCTTCGGAAGAAATCTGTCTTCATAGGGTGAAGCTTCGGAAGACTTTGTCTCTTGAAGCTTCGGAAGACTCATGTTTGGCTTCGGAAGATATTGGTCTTGACTTCGGAAGATTTTACACTTAGAATGTTTTCTAATGTATTGTGTAAAACTTCCAAAGCATTCTTCACTTCAGTACTTAGTGCATGTTGCTGAGACACTTGGATGTTTTGGGTTGCATCAGACTTAAGGAATCCTTACAAACTCCCCCTAGGCTGATGCTACCAAAACACTTAGAAGATATTCAGATGTTGGTAGTCTTCAGTACAATCAAGACCATTCCTTTCTTCATTTGGTGGTCAGGATCATCAAGACTCTCATAGTATCTTCTCATTTCAAAGAGATCATGCAGAGGTAAGTTGATTATGTCTTGCCAGGAGTAGACATTCTCAACACCTTGATCTCTGACAACATGCCATCTTTCTGGATTGGTAGAATAAGTCCAGGACAAGATAGGTGTCTCAGTTGCTAGATGAGCCACTTGCATAGGATTTGATTGGGTTGCCTCATCATGCACTTCCTCAGGTTGATCTGATTCAGCCTGGGGTGTAGAGGTAGATGACTTTGGCTTCTTCTTTTTAGTCTTTGGTTTAGAAGCCATTTTCTTCTTCCTCTTTAATGTCTTTAACTGAGAAGACTGGTCTGTAGCACCATGTTGATCATTAGTGTCTTTCTCAGTTGGGTGTTCCTCCCTCACAGTTCAAAAGGAGAGGGAGTTTGACCCTGTCTTGGATCAGAAGATGAAGTTTGCTGAGGCTCAGCTGGAGGTTCTGGTTCAGGTGTCTCTGGTTGTTCAAACTTGACCTCCACTCAGGTGGACTTGACTTGGAAGAGAGTGCAAGTCAATCAATTCACCACTTTTAATCTTCTGCTTGATCACCCTTATATGCTCATCCATTGTAGATAGAGACATGGGACCAAGTCTCCTTCCGGAGAATCCATATGACTTCAAGAAGCTCTCATTCTTTGTCTGTCAGCAGACTTCTTTGCATTCTTTTGAATGATGGCTCTTGACTTTGCAGCTTCTTCCCTTAGCTTCTTTTTGGTTGTTTTTCTTTCTTTGACTAGCTCAAGCTCAAGTTGCTTAAGTACTCAAACTCAATGAAGTCATAGGACAGGGGAAGAAGTGCATTTTCCTGATAGAAGCCTGTGGCACTCAGGTAGTTTATCATTTTGATTCTATCCTCTTCTTTATCTACCTGAGGTTCTTGTGGAGCCACATCTTCCTGTGCAGGACTTTCTTGAACTGGAGAGAGACTGGGAGTATGCTTGTAAAGTCTTTCTGTCTCTTCTCCTCTTTGAATTGGAGAAGTAACCTTGCATCCTCTCTCCTTTATCTCTCTTGACACTTCCATGTCAGCCAGTTCATTCAACTCTTCTAAGGGGAGGGAGATGATTTCATCAACATCATAGTTCCTGGTCTGTAAATAGGTAATCCTGACTGCCCTTAACTCATCATCTTTAGTATTTGGTCTGGGGGCAGCCCTGATTGCAGCTTGCATGAATTTAGATGACCCAGAAGAACTTTCTCCCTTTAGCCTCCTTTTCCTCTCTCTCTCTCTTCTCCTCAATTTCCTCAGGAGTCATTATCTTTTTCCCTTTGTCACCAACAGACCTTTGTGACTCAGGGTGGATTGAGGCTTGGCCTTCATTGCTTGGTGTAGCTTCCATGCTCTGGCCAGAAAGAGGCTGAGAAACACCTTCATCAGCAGGTGTCTCAGATGGAGTTTGGACCTCTGCAGCAGTTGTTGATGGTGAGACAAGGGTCTCAGGTTGTCACTGGGCCTTCAGCCAAGGTTTCCCCTATGAAACTAATCTTAGGGTCCACCTCAACATCCAGTTGACCGATGACATTGCCTGATTGCCTAAGTCTCCTTCTTAGAGAGAACTCTGCAAGGATCTGTCTTGGATTCTTTGAGCCAGCCTGTCAGCTTGTCTAGATTTGCTTGGATTGACAAGTGGCATGTTGACTAAATCCAGTCCTTCATAGAAGCTTAGGCTTTGGAACTGAAAGACTTCTTGTTGGCCTTGAACTCTGTGAAGTATGATGGCTCTTCTGTCATCATCATACCTCCATCTGATGATGTAGTTGCCAGTTCCATGTGGTGGAGATGAGACAGCCCTTGGTATACCTTCCTCAAAGAGACTCCTGATGATAGAGTCTATAGAGTCCACATTAATGTGAGTTTGAGGAAGTTGCTGAGAATGCACAACAGCAAGTGAGGATGGTGAGTCCTCTATGTCCATTCTCTTTGAAGAACTCCGAGGTTCTGTGGTTGTGATAACTTTCTCCCCCTTTTTGGTAGCATCACCCACTTGCATAGGTGAGCTGGAGGATAAATCAGTCACTTCCACAGGTTCTTGTGTTCCTGGTTGAGCTCCCCTTAAAGGTCTCTCAGCTAGTTTTTTCCTTCAAATATGAAATCTGAAGTTGCTGATCATTGACCCTGTTTTGTAAGGTAGTCACCTGAGATTCCAAGTGGCTGACCTTAGAGACTAAATAGGTGCATGTTTTTGACAAATTCTGCACCTTTAGTCTCAAGTTCCCCTCATCTTCATCAGAAGAATCACTGGGGGATGAGATGATTGAACAAAATCCTCTCGCTCCCACCAGCTTGAGTTTCTTGGCTGCTGGTTTTCCTCTGCTCACTGGCAGCCTCAGCTGAGATGCCAGAGGGCAGAGTTGCCATGGTTGAGGTCTGAATGATGTAATCACTTTCAAAAGTGAGAGCCTCTTCCATATGGACATCGGAACTAGTTCAAAGTGTCCACCTCAGTAATAGGTGACTGATGTGGGATAGACTGAGGAGAGTCAGAGGTACTCGTCTCTCTTTGAGTAGGGTATGAGAAGAGAGACTCATGGTACACACCAAATCCTAAGTCTTCATCAGTATAGAAGGATAGGTTGGGAATTGGTGGTTGAGATCCAAAGGCTGGGGATGGTAGCTGTCCCCTGAAGGTTGTCACTTGAGTGTTGAGACTCAGAGTGAAGGCTTAAGGCTGTTGGGCTAGTGAGCTCATCCGTGTGAGCATGAGGAACCTCATCACTGATTCTTGAACAATGGGAGTGGTCTGCTCCTTAGGAGAAGTGGGAGCTCCAGTATCCACTTCTTCCTGTATTGGTGAGTATATGGGGGCCTCCACAGACTGAATAGTCTGAGCAGGGGTTCGTTTGGATTTTCTTTGGTAGGTGATGGATATTTGAGGTTTTGTAGAGGGTTGGAGAGCAGTAGGGTGGGTTCAACACTAGCTTGGACTGCTAGGTTGTCACCTTAAACAATGAGCTCTAACATTTTGGGACTAGGGCTGTTTCTACCCCTGAGAAGCCTACAGTTGGCTTCTTCATAATTTTAAAGATGCCGGGCTTCATCTGTCCAATTTAAGAATAACTTGTTTCCCTCAACTGTGAGCCCAGTTCACAGTTGAGAATGTGTTGAACATATCTAGGAAATGTAGTATTCTAAGGAGTCTAAGTTTGCAAGTAAATTAGTATATAAACAAATGTGAATACCTGAACTTGACCCCCGAATCATTCCATGAACTATAAAGGAGAGATCCTCAGGAATCTGGTCCCATCCACCATGCTTGTTTGATAAGCTGTGGATAACCACATGGAGCAGGTATTTCCACTGGGATGAGACCTTCCCTTTCCTGAAGGTCTTTACAGAGAAATCTTCTTCATAACCCATCCGCTCGAAGGAATGATTAACCGCTTCCTTTGGGAAGACACTTCACCTTCTTCATCATCCAGCTGAAGATGTCGGTTGATGATGGCCGGAGTGATGAAGATTGTTCTCCCCTGCACTGTGGCAGATAGTGCCTTCCCCCATCCATAATGACCTCTTGGCAGGTCTTCCAGAATTCAAGCAAGTGATCCTCATATAGAGGATCAATGGTTAGGAGGTGAAGTAGTGAGACAAAGACAAGAAACGCAAACCTCTGAGAAATGAGGATCTTTGTCAGAGCATAACAGAGCAACCTGATTGTTTGTCTGTGTAGCTGCATGGCAAAGTTAGGATCATTTCTGTGAGCAAGGTCAGCCATTGTGAGGTAGCTCAGAGACGAAGAGAAAAAATAGGAAAGAAATTTCAGAGAGAAAGCTTTGGATTTTAGGTTTGGAAGAAAAGCAGATGATAGAAGAGGGGGAACCGTTGGGTTTATTTGAGAGAGAAGGATTTCAGATAAAGTTTAATGAAAGAGGATAAACTTTGAAATCCGTATCGTCCCACCTCTGAAAAAGTAGTTTACTTTTGCTCAAAAAGTAGTTTTTTGGAATTCGAAAAGCTTCCGAAGTAATTGTCTTCGGAAGTTTTGATTGAAAAAGCTTCCGAAGCTAAAATGGCTTCGAAGAATTTTCCTGAGAGTCTTGAAGATTTATGCTTCGGAAGAGAAATAAACTCTTGGATGCTTGTATAAGAATGAACAAAGCTTCCGAAGGTTAATTTTGCTTCGGAAGGAAAAAGTCCTTAAAAATGAATAAGTGTCTAAGTTAAGAATTTTAAGCTTCGGAAGATAAATTTTGACTTCTTCCGAAGGTAAAATCTCTTAGACAGTCATTTATTTGAAGACATATTTTTCTTCGAAGGTAAAACGTTATCTTCCGAAGTATCAGAAAATTTTCAAGAATCTAAGGAAAGTCTTCAAAAAGAGTTTTACATTCAAAGAAAACATGAGCTTATGAAAGTGATGAACTAGACAACTTAGGACACACATATTTTTAAGAAGAAATAATTAGAATTAGTTTTAAGAAAAAGTCTACTCAAAGTTAATCATCCCAATAGCTGATATCAGATACTTAAATCTCTGTTCATCAAAAGCTTTTGTGAACAGATCACCATATTGTTCATCTGTGTGAACTTTGACTAGTTTAATTAATCCCTTTTCATAGTTATCTCTTATTAAATGATACCTGATGTTGATGTGTTTGTCCTTGAGTGCTGCACAGGGTTCTCAGTGATAGAGATAGCACTATTGTTGTCTATGTGGATAGGAGTCTCTTTGAAGTTAAATCCATAGTCTAGCATCTGATTTTGAATCCAAAGCACTTGAGCATAGCAGCTTGCAGCAGCAATGTATTCAGCCTCAGCAGTTGATGCAGACACACAGGATTGTTTCTTGCATTTCCATGAGACAACCCTTCCACCAAGGAATTGACATCCCCCAGATGTAGACTTTGCAGTCATGTTGCAACCACCATAATCACTATCTGTATAGGCATACAGATTGAAATTAGGATTCTTTGGATACCATAGACCAAGTGTTGAAGCACCTTTGAGGTATCTTAAATCCTTTTCACAGTGATTAAGTGAGACATCTTAGGGTTTGCTTGATATCTTGCACAAATACATGTAGCAAACATGATATCAGGCCTGCTAGCTGTAAGATACATAAGAGACCCAATCATAGCCCTGTATAAGTGCTCATCTACACACTCCCCCTCAAGATCTGGACCAAGGGAGTGGTTTCTGGCTATGGGTGTCTTAGCAATCTTACAATCAGTCATGTTGAATCTCTTGAGTATATCTTGAACATACTTTGACTGACTTATGAAGATGCCATCTTCAACCTGCTTCACTTGAATTCCCAGAAGAAGTTGAGTTCTCCCATTGAACTCATTTCAAATCTGTCTTTCATCAGCTTTTCAAAGTCTTTGCAGAGCTTGAATTGGTTGAACCAAAGATGATGTCATCCACATATACTTGAACTAGCAGAATGTCTTTTCCTTGTCCTTGATGAAGAGAGTTCCATCTATAGTACCTCTCCTGTATCCATGTTTACAGAGATACTCAGACAGTGTCTCATACCACTTCCTGGGTGCCTGATGCAGCCATAAAAGCTTTGTCAAGCTTGCAGACATAATCAGGATGATCAGGATCTACAAAACCAGGTGGTTGTTTAACATAAACCTCCTCATCAATCACTCCATATAAGAAAGCACACTTTACATCAAGTTGATAGACTTTGAAATTCTTGGATGCAGCAAATGCCAGGAATATCCTAACAGCTTCTAGTCTTGCTACAGGAGCAAAGACATCAGTGTAATCAATCCCTTCTTCTTGTGTGTATCCTTGAACAACTAGTCTTGCCTTGTTCTTGATGATGATTCCTCTATCATCCTTCTTATTCCTAAAAACCCATTTGGTTCCAATGGTAGTCTTCCCATGAGGAAGAGGACAAAGGTTCCAAACTTTCTGCCTTTTGAATTGAAGCAGCTCTGTTGCATAGCTTCAACCCAACTTCCATCCTTTAGAGCCTCCTCAACTTTCTTTGGCTCTAACTGGGATAGAAAAAAAGAGTGAAGACAAACATTTGCTTCATGGGTTTGCCCTCTTGTCTTTACCCCGGAGATAACATCTCCAATGATGTTTGTGGTAGGATGAGACTTGTGGATCCTTAGCTGAGGGATCACAGCAAGTTGCTGAGATAGATCCAAATTTGAGAAATTTAGATCTGGTCTTGAAGATTGATCCTCCACATTATCACACTTATCAAGATTAACTTGATCCAATGAGTGTGTGACATCATTGATGTTGTCATCTATGGTATGTTATTAGCATCAAGAAATTCTTGATCACTATCACCATCACATTGTGTCTTCTGCAATTGAGGTGTCTTTATCTGGTTGAGAAGCCTCTGAGCTGGAATTTGAAGGCATGCCAGATGTATCAGCTAGATTTGTCATTGTTGTGCTGATAGAACCTCATTTGCTGAAGTAGTTTCAACTGGAGCTGAAGGTGTGTGAGTTGAAGGTCTTCCTAGCTCAAATCTTGGATCAGGATCACCTGTATTTAATTTTTCTGCAGATCCTGAAACATGCTCACAAGATTTATTAAAACAGTTGGTAACTAAATCAAGATCAAATAGCCAATCCGGACCAGAACCAGCCACACTGGGTGTGTGCTCATTGAAAGTCACATTGGCTGACTCCTCAATAATTCTAGTTCTGAGATTGTATACTCTATAAGCTTTAGCTTGGGAAGAGTATCCAATGAAGTGTCCATCGTCTGATTTCTCAGCAAACTTGGCAACTTGATCTTTGGTATTCAAGAGTGCAGGGACATCCAAATGACCTGAGAAAACCAATGAAAGGTTTCCTCTTGTGCCAAAGTTCATAAGGAGTCTTACCATGTGTCTTAACTACTAAAACTCTATTTGCACATAGCAAGCAGTATTAACTGCCTCTGCCCAGAAGGTGATAGGCAGTTTAGAGTCAGACAACATAGTTCTTGCAGCTTCAATAAGTGTCATGTTTCTCCTCTCAGCAACTCCGTTTTGCTGAGGAGTCCTGGGAGCACTGTATTGTCTTGTAATACCCTTTTCATCACAAAATGTATCAAGGATTTGGTTCATGAATTTAGTTCCTTGATCACATCTTATGGTTTTGACCTTGTGATCACATTGATTCTCAATCTTTAAGATGAAATTCTTTAGAATCTCAGGAGTCTCATCTTTAGTTTTAAGGAAGAAGACCCAAGTGAATCTTGTAAAATCATCTGTGATCACTAGACAGTATAAGGTCCTTCCTAAACTCATTACACTGGTGGGGCCAAAGATCCATATGTAACAAGTGTAGGGGTGTAATGATGGAGTTCATTTCCTTAGGCTTATGGGATGCCTTATGTTGCTTCCCTTTCAGGCATGCAACACAATGATCATCACTTGTAAACTCTTTCTTTGGCATTCCAGTTACCAGATCATGCTTAATCAATTTATTCATGTTTTTAAAGTTTACATGGCACATTCTTTTATGCCATAGGAAAGACTCATCACTATTGGCTTTAGATAGAAAGCATGAAACTTCTCAGAGGGAGATGTTTCTTGCAAATCCATCTTGTACATGTTCCCTTTCCTAGGGGCTCTGAGAAGGATGTGCTCATGAGGAATGACCACACCAGGCATGAGAACAATGAACTCATGCTCAGTAAAGAGCATGTTATGTCTTTGATCACAAAATTGGGATACACTCAGAAGATTGTACCCAAGCTCCTAACAAAGTTTACCTTTTCAATGCTGAGCTTACCATTTGTGACCTTGCCCCTTCCAGAAATGTAACCACTTCATCTCCTCCAAAAGCAATGGTCCTCCATCAATTCTCTCAAAATTATGGAGTAGAGACCTATTGCCTGTCATGTGCCTGGAACAACCACTGTCAATTATCCAGACGTTTCCGTTTGTCTTGAGCTGTTCCTGCACAAAGAAAATAATTAGTTACATTTGGAAACCCAAGCCGTACTTGTCTGGGCTCAGTAAGTGTAATAGAAGGTAATGCAACAGTAATAGATCCTATGGTTGTACTGTGAGGATCTTTAGCTATTGTTGATGGAGAAATTTCAGTCATTTGGTCTTTTCTAGACTTCCACACACCTTTGGACTCTTGGACTTGACCTTCAAAACCTTTGAAGCTTTTGGAACTTCACAGGTTTTGATGACTGAACCTTCGGAAGATTCTGCAGTCACTGCAGCAGACTTCAGTGCTTCGGAAGAACTCCTTTCTTCCGAGACCAATTTTACTTCCGAAGGTAATTTCCATTTACCTTCTTCTTTGATTTGGAGCTTCCGAAGGAAACAGACTTTCCTTCCGAAGCTTGAGACTTCTTGAGATTCTTTGAAGTCTTTGTATTGGTCATGTGGATGGTACTTCTAGGATTGTATGGGCAATCCTTAGCAATGTGAGAAGTATTTTCACACATGACACATAACATTTTCTTCTTCAAAAGAGTCTCCTTTTGAGAGCAAGACTGGCTTTGGTCACATCCCTTCTCCACCTTCATCTTGGTAGATGCTGAGATAGTTCTTTTGGGCTGTGAACTGTTCTTGGAGTTTGATAGTCCAGGCTGTGCAGCAGTGGTACACAGCAGCTCAGTCTTCTTCTTTGCTCTGAGATGATTTGAACATGAACCAGGACTCTTAGATGAGGAGTCTTGGTGATGTCTTCAGTCCTTACTACTTTGAAACCTGCAGAGATAAAAACTTGTTTTTGCTTAGCATCAAAAGTAGCCTTGATTTCTTGAGCCTTCTTTGCTTTCCTTTTGCTCTCCTGATCAAGTTCTTTCTTTTGGTGTGACAACTCATCCAAAACTCACTCGATTTCGATTTCTGTGTGCCAATGCAGTAGACCAGTGATGGAAACCAGTGATGGAACACTTCACCATGTAACGCAATTTTTGGGACGAATATTCTTTCAACATGGGGATAATGTGACATCCGGTAAATTTCCGTTACCAAGCTCCGTTAGTTCCGTTAAGTCTTGCATACACGTGTCGTGAGCACACTAGTTGTCGTTTAACATTGGTGACTTAATAATATTTAATAATGTTAAACTAATGTTAATTAAATTGATTATGTGATTGTTGTGTTAAAATTATGTGTTTGCGCGATTTAATTGCTGATTGTAGAAATTAATCGCGTAACGGGGAAACGTGCCTATTTGTTCGTATGTCTTGTGTTTTTGCAAAGATAAATTATGTAATGAATATATTAGTTCATATCTTTTTTTTAAGTTAAAGGCATTTTAAAAAGAGTTTAAAGTTACTTTTTATAAAATACCAAAACACAAGGGTTAAAGGGTAAATATGTAAATTAAATTAAGTAAAACATAAACCCTAGCCCCCACCCCCATGTGTGCGACCGTAACCCTCCTCCTCACCTCTCAAACCTGCGATTTTGATCAAGATTAAGCAAGAACACATTGGATTTGATCGATCTCAAGGCATACAACGCATTACAAGTCTCAATTTTGTTACATTACACATTAAAGGTTAGATTTTTCATGTTTTTGTGATGTTCTTCATTATGGCCGAACCTTAAATCACAAAATTGTGTTCTTGGTGTTGAGTTTTGATCAATTGATGATGTTTATATGTTAGTTAGGTTGAATACATGTTAGTTAACGTCGATCATGGATGAATTACATGTTTTTAGTGGTTTAATCATGGGTTTTGATTCTAGTCAAACCCTAATTCGATTTTGGGCATGATTATGGATGAATGATGGTTGTTTGATGAATGTGTGGTGATTAATAAGTTGTATGAATGTTAGGAATCATGAATCTTGCAAGAAATCGATGATTTAGGGTTGATGTTCATAGATTACTAATAATAGTAACTTTATTTGCATGAAATGTTGAATTATGGATGTTATGATGTTATGGGTGTGTTCATGGTGATAATTAGATGTTAGATTGTTGTTGTGATCATTGGAAATTCAAGAACACATGTTATAGTTCATACATTACTAAAGATAGTAACTTTTGGATATGATTTGGTGAATTATGATGTTTGGATGTGGTTGATTATGCTTGGATGTTAGTATGAGCTTGAATTGGTATATTAATGATGAATTCATGTATGCTTTGGATGTTTGATAGATTTTGGGATGTTCTTTCCCAAAAGGGAAACTTTATTTGTGTAAACGTTGAAGTATGATGTTATGATCATGTTTGGGATGATAGGAACTTGCTATTATGTTCAAGGATGGATTCTAGTGTGATAGAACGTGTTAAATTAGTTGTATGGCATGTTTGGATAATCATGGGTGATATTTGGATTGGTAATCATGTATGGATTGGATGTTGTGTAGTAGTAGGACATCATGCTTGGGTCTGGTAATTTTGTTGTGATGTTGTGAATGCAATGCATATGCTTAAAGAATTTGGTTATGATCATTATACACGCGTGCGGATCTGAGGCCCCTACTTAGTAGGATTGGCAGGGTTTAGGATGTGAAGTCGTGAGTGGCTTCACATGGCATGTGATGAATGGTTGAACCTTGTGTGACATGTTAGTTGTATTATAACTAGTGGGTATGTTAATGTTCTAGATTCGCATGACTTGTGTAGTACTTGATTGTATGATGATCTAAGTGATACACCTGGTTGATATAGCATATGTATGATACTATCTGAATGTTAATCATGTATGTTGTATGTGCTCATTGGCTTTATTTGAATTATAACTCATAATGTCACCAACGGGTCAACTAGGTCAAACGTGTCTATTTGTCTGGAAGCTTGAGTCTTTGATTTTGGTATGGTTAGGTTTCACATGTCTTTTATTTACACGTACTTATGTACTCACATGATCTAGGTAACCTGTGAAGGTTGGCTATCCTCTCGTTTCTCAAAATAAACCCTAAGTACCTTTGCATACATCAGGTGAGTTCATGCCCCACTCTTTACTTAATCTCTTTTGGGGGAGATAGCATACTGGTATTTATACGAACGCTTTCATTATTTAAGTTGTGTAAAATATTAATATAGTGCTGTTTACCATGAGAAAAGTCCTCACACTTTTGAATTGTTAATATTAATAGCGGGGAAACTTGGGTAGTACTACTGGGTCTGACGAGCCCCACCTGTGTGACTCGAGGTCAACCGGGTGCAATTTGTCCTATTGAACATTGTCACGACATGGTAAGTCGTGACAGGAGGCAACAACTATCACAGTCAGCTTCAATTGCAAAATCACTATGTATTAATATTTATTGATAATAGACTAGCTATCTATTACCATACACTGCTTATATATATCGCAACTGTTTACATGTTTATTGAACACAAACTCTTGAACTCACCAACCTATGTGTAGACATTTTAGTATGCTTTTCTCAGGTCCTAACTTGCTTGCCATAGGAGCACTGCACGGTTCACTTCATTTAAGACATTATGCTTCAAGACACGTGACATTTTAACAATTATGGTTTACTTTTTGTTGTGGCACTTGTTTTGCCATAAGTTATACTTTATTGTCTTGGGTTGTTTTCAAAACGCTTCCGCATTGTTTAAAGTTGTGTTTTGGTTGATTTTGTTATGTTATGGCATATAGAGTCGTTCTGAGTAACTATTGACTGTGATCCTGGTTTGTTCACACGCCTCGCGGTAAAACTCCGCAAGTGGATTTTGAGGGTGTGACAGATTGGTATCAGAGCCATTGGTTATAGGGAACTAGGTTGCATACACACTAGACTATAACCGCACACAGTTAATTAGTTACCTGTGCCTTACTCTTATTATCTACTGTATACTCATTGGCATACACGTCACACTCTCTGCAGCATGGCATCGTCTTCAAGAGCTCCGGGTAAACGACCCGAATCACCTACACGATCTGAATCCCCACCTCCCGCACCTGTACCTGATGATGGATTCGATTGGCCCCGACTGGCTTATCCCCGAGAGGAGATTGACTGGGATCAACCAACCATTCGCTTGATGAAGCGTGACCCTCCGCGTGACTGGCGTTCTTATCCTAGGTTTGTTGACCATATCATGTTTAGAGAACGCGTACCTGTCCTAAAGCCAAGGACTAGGAACAATGCCAATCAACATGCCTTTACTCCCACGAACGGCGCAGTCCAACGAGCAATTGATTGCTGCACTAATGGCTGCACTGGACACTGAACAACATCGTGTGAGGCGACTCACGAGTGATGTCTGTACACTACAGCAGAGGTGACATGTACACCTGAGACATCATTGGACGAACTCAGGAAGAACACGGGAAGACGCTGAACGGTTGTCACCATATGCAAGATGTGTGTTATGGCACTCCAAGGACGCGTGATTGCTCGTGAACAGCGGGACGCCATAGCCGATAATAGGATTGCCACTCTAGAAGCTCAACTAGCAGCACTCCAGATTGCTATAGCTCCTGCTCCTGCCGCAGACTCTGAGGATGAGGAGGATCCCGAGGAGGGACCCGAGGAAGAGGGACCCGAGGAAGAGGAACCGATGAGAGATGATGATGTGATGGGTCAGACATTGTCGATTGAATTCTTTATATGACTTAAACTACGTAGTGTTTTCTTTTGAAACCTATGTGGGAAGGGTTGTTTCCCACACGAACGACAAAACTTCAATTTTGACATTGCTAAATACATTGTGACTTATTGCAATTATTTACTTTGTTATTATTTTTGTTATGAATGTTTTGGTTGTGTGATACGTTATTTCTTTCATTTACTGTTACTACGCTTCAATGAGTTAAATGTGTATGATGTTACTCATTATTGTATTGTGAATATAAGTGAAAAAAAATGAACGCTCGTGGACGTGGACGTGGACGTGGTCGTGGACGTGGCACCGGAGAACAGGGTGGTGGTGCTATTAACATGACTCCTGCAGAATTGGCTGCTCTAATTAATGAGCATGTTCAGGCGTAGTGGCTGCTGCCCACGCGGTCAGCCAGCAGGTAAACAATGACAAAAAAAACAAGTCTGATATCCTTTATAACGGTAGGGGATGTTTGATTAATGTGTGTTGTGTTAAAACAGGACCACCAGTGTGTACATACAAGTCCTTCATGGACTGTAAACCACACACCTACAGCGTACAGAGGGTGCTGTAGGGCTTGTACGCTGGTTGAGAAGACTGAGTCCGTTTTCTCCAAATGTAACTGTCCACGGCGGATCAAGTAAAGTATGCCACCAGGACTTTGGAGGGTGCTGCCCTGTCCTGTCTTGGTGGAACGCGCAAGTCCAGATGCTTGGACAAGCGATGGCAAATGGACTCCCCTAGAATGAGTTCAAGGATATGATGATCGAGGAGTACTGTCCTCGAAATGAGGTGCAAAAGTTGGAGATGGAATTCTGGCAGCTTAAGATGAAGGGTTCAGAAATGAGGCTTACACGACCGCGTACTCATGAGCTGGCCACATTGTGTCCAGGAATGGTTAATGAGACACATAAGAGAATCGAGCACTACATACGAGGATTGGTGCCTGAAATCCAAAGTATGGTAACAGCTTCTAACCCGACTACATTCAGCAGGCCATTCAAATTGCTCATAGACTTACTGATCAGGCGGTAGAGCAAGGGCGGTTACCCAAACGGGGAGCTGTGGTGAGCGTGCCCGACAACAAAAGGAAGTGGGATGCTCCCAGGAACAGCAATAACAAATCATCATCATCATCGTCTGGCGGTCAACAACAATCCCAACAGCAACAGCAGCACAGCCAGTTCAGCAGCAGCGCGCGGTTCGATAATAACCGCAACTTCAACCAAACTGCCCCAAATACCCAAGGACCCATGGTTACGGCGGCAGACATCCCAAATGCCCACGGTGTAACTACCACCATGTGGGACGGTGTGATAACTTCAAGTGTCAACGTTGTGGAAAGATTGGACACGCTGCGAAGGATTGCCGTGGTGAACTGATGAAGAGGTCACAACAATCTCAAGAAACCCCCAAGGTTGTTTTGAGTGTGGGAAACAAGGGCATTACAAACGAAACTGCCCACAACTAAGAAGGAACGGAAATGGCAACAACAACAACAACAACACCAAATCATGGGAACAACAACAACAATGGCAATAATAACAACAATGGTGGTAATGGCACTGGAAATGGTGGCAATAGAGATGGAGCCAAAGGGAGAGCCTTCGTCATTGGCTCAGGTGAGGCTCTAAATGATCCCACAACTGTTACTGGTAGATTCCCTGTTAATGGTTGTTTTGCTACGGTACTATTTGATACTGGAGCCGATAGGAGTTTTGTGTCCTTAAAATTCTGTATCTTTAAGTGATATACCCTCTGCTTTAGAATCTAAGTACACTGTGGAATTAGCCGACGGTAAGCAAATCCATGTAATGCATATCCTTAAAGACTGTAGGATAGAACTTGCTGGTCATACTTTCGCTATAGATCTCATGCCTGTTACGCTGGGGAGTTTTGATGTTGTGATAGGCATGGATTGGCTCTCTAGCAAGCAAGCAGAAGTCATATGTCACGAGAAGATTATACGAATCCCGGTTGGTGATCAAATTCTTACGTCAAAGGTGATAGGAGTGGTGTTGTGATAGGCATCATCTCGTATATGAAAGCTCAAAAGTTGTTACAAAGGGCCGCGTGGCTATCCTAGCACTTGTAACCGATAAGCAAAAGGAAGAAAAGAGAATGGAGGATATTCCCGTAGTACGCGACTTTCCGGAGGTGTTCCCAGAAGATCTTCCTGGATTACCACCGCAACGCCAAGTGGAATTCCAGATTGAATTGACTCCCGGCGCAGCTCCGATTGCTAGAGCACCTTATCGATTAGCACCAAACGAACTACAGGAGTTGTCGTCACAACTTCAGGAGCTTTTGGATAAGGGCTTTATTCGACCTAGTACATCACCTTGGGGAGCTCCTGTACTCTTTGTTAAGAAGAAGGATGGCACATTTCGGATGTGCATCGATTATCGAGAGTTAAACAAAGTAACAGTCAAGAACCGATACCTTTACCTCGTATCGACGACTTGTTCGATCAGCTTCAAGGATCAAGCTATTACTCAAAGATTGACTTGAGATCGTTATCATCAACTCAGAGTTCGAGAAGAAGACATTCCCAAGACTGCATTTCGTACTCGTTATGGTCATTATGAGTTCTTGGTCATGCCTTTTGGGTGACTAATGCACCTGCTGTGTTCATGGACCTCATGAACCGCGGTGTGCAAACCTTATCTAGATCAGTTGTCTTGTGTCATCGATGATATACTGATATACTCTGGACCAAGGAGGAGCATGAAGAGCACTTACGAATAATCTTGGAACTGTTGAAAAATGAGCAGCTATATGCTAAACTCTCAAAGTGTGATTTTTGGATAAGAGAGGTACAATTCCTAGTCATATTGTTAATGAGAAAGGAATACACATTGATCCTGCCAAAATTGAGGCGATAAAGAATTGGACTACACCAAAAACACCAGCGAGATAAGACAATTTCTAGGATTAGCAGGATATTACCGCCGATTCATAGAAGGATTTTCTAAGATCGCACAACCTCTCACAGCCTTGACTCAAAAAGGAACGACATACAGATGGGCTGAGAGTCAAGAATCAGCTTTTCCAATTATTTAAAACAAAAACTCTGCACTGCCCCGATATTAGCACTACCCGAGGGAACGATGACTTTGTGGTGTATTGCGATGCATCCATTCAAGGATTGGGTGTGTCTTGATGCAACGAGACAAGGTGATAGCTTACGCCTCGAGACAACTAAGGTTCACGAGAAGAACATACTACCCATGACTTAGAATTGGGCGCAGGAGTTTTTGCCTAAAGATCTGGAGACATTATTTGTACGGTACCAAGTGCACTATCTACACCGATCACAAGAGTCTTCAACATATCTTTGAGCAAAAAGAGTTGAATATGAGGCAGCGACGTTGGGTGGAACTACTAAATGATTATGATGCGCAATTAAGTATCATCCGGGAAAGGCGAACGTAGTTGCGATGCTTTAAGCAGGAAGGAAACAGCTAAACCCCGACGGGTGCGAGCTTTACAGCTTACTATCAGTACCCAACTACCCGAACAAGTTAAGGAGGCACAAATAGAGGCTTTAAAAGTGGAAAATATTGTGTGATGAATTTTAAGGGGAATGGATAAGGCTAGTGATGAAAGAGGATGGAATTCGTATTTCATGGATGACTTGGGGTGCCTGTTCATGGAAATCTGAGAGATTTAGTTATAAAGGAGCACACAAATCTAGTATTCTATACATCTGGATCCGACAGATGTACCATGACCTAAAGGCTCACTATTGGTGGCCTAACATGAAAGAGATGTAGCTACGTACGTGAGCAAGTGTTTGACCTGCTCGAAGGTGAAAGTGGAATATCAAAACCATCGGACTATTACAACAACCCGAGATCCATGTGGAAATGGAACAAATCTCCATGGACTTTATTACTAAACTACCGGACTAGTATAGTTGTGACACGATATGGGTTATTGTGATCGATGACAAAGTCTGGTCATTTCCTGCAATAAAGGAAACCGACAAGAGGAGAAGTTAACTCGCCTGTACTCAAGGAGATCTTTTCGAGACACGGGGTACCGATCTCAATTATCTCTGACCGTGACGCGTTTCACGTCACATTTCTGGCAATCATTGCAGAAAGCTTGGGTACACGTCTGGATATGAGTATGCATATCATCCACAGACGGATGGTCAGAGTGAGCGTACTATACAGAGTTGGAGGATATGCTACGTGCTTGTGTGATGGACTTCGGGAATAACTGGGAATTCACCTACCATTGGTGGAATTCTTATAACAACATTATCACACTAGTATACAAGCAGCACCTTTCGAGGCGTTGTACGGGAGAAAATGTCGATCACCGGTTTGCTGGGCAGAAATGGTGATAGTCAGATAACAGGTCCCGAGTTAATTCATGAGACGACTGAGAAATTATACAGATACGGAACCGTATGGCTGGCAGCGCGAGACAGGCAAAAGAGTTATGCTGACAAGAGACGGAAACCTTTAGAGTTTCAGGTTGGTGACAAGGTTTTTGTTGAAAGTCTCACCATGGAAAGGCGTAGTTCGGTTTGGTAAACGAGGGAAACTAAATCCGAGGTACGTTGGACCATTTGAGATTGTGGAAAGAGTAGGTCCAGTAGCCTATCGATTAGCCCTACCTGATTCGCTAAGTGGAATTCATGATGTATTTCACGTGTCAAACTTGAAGAAGTGCATAAGTGATGAAACGACGGTCGTACCACTAGAAGAAATTCAAATGGATGAACATTGCGTTTATTGAGGAACCAGTGGAGGTGATGGACCGTGAGGTGAAAACACTTAAGCAGAGCAAGATACCTATTGTTAAATCCTGTGGAATTCGCGACGTGGACCGGAATTCACATGGGAACGGAAGATCAAATGAAGCTTAAGTACCCTCAACTATTCGAAGGAACGATGCCAGCAGACGAAGGTATTGATTTAAATTCGGGACGAAATTTCTTTCACAACATGGGGATGATGTGACAACTCATCCAAACTCACTCGATTTCGATTTCTGTGGCCAATGCAGTAGACCAGTGATGGAACCCAGTGATGGAACACTCTCACCATGTAACGCATTTTTGGGACGAAAATTCTTTCAACATGGGGATAATGTGACATCCGTAAATTTCCGTTACCAAGCTCCGTTAGTTCCGTTAAGTCTTGCATACACGTGTCGTGAGCACACTAGTTGTCGTTTAACATTGGTGACTTAATAATATTTAATAATGTTAAACTAATGTTAATAAATGGATTATGTGATTGTTGTGTTAAAATTATGTGTTACGCGATTTAATTGCTGATTGTAGAAATTAATCGCGTAACGCGGAAACGTGCCTATTTGTTCGTATGTCTTGTGTTTTTGCAAAGATAAATTATGTAATGAATATTATTAGTTCATATCTTTTTATTTTTAAGTTAAAGGCATTTTAAAAGAGTTTAAAGTCTAGTTTTTATAAAATACCAAAACACAAGGGTTAAAGGGTAAATATGTAAATTAAATTAAGTAAAACATAACCCTAGCCCCCACCCCCCATGTGCGACCGTAACCCCCTCCTCACCTCTCAACCCTGCGATTGATCAGATTAAGCAAGAACACATTGATTTTGATCGATTCAAGGCATACAACGCATTACAAGTCATCAATTTTGTTACATTACACGTTTAAAGGTTAGATTTTCATGTTTTTGTGATGTTCTTCATTATGGCCGAACCTTAAATCACAAATTGGTGTTCTTGGTGTTTAGTTTTGATCAATTGATGATGTTATATGTTAGTTAGGTTGAATACATGTTAGTTAACGTCGATCATGGATGAATTACATGTTTTTTTGTGGTTAATCATGGGTTTTGATTCTAGTCAAACCCTAATTCGATTTTGGGCATGATTATGGATGAATGATGTTGTTTGATGAATGTGTGGTGATTAATATTTGTATGAATGTTAGGAATCATGAATCTTGCAAGAAATCGATGATTTAGGGTTGATGTTCATAGTTACTAATAATAGTAACTTTATTTGCATGAAATGTTGAATTATGGATGTTATGATGTTATGGTGTGTTCATGGTGATAATTAGATGTTAGATTGTTGTTGTGATCATTGGAAATTCAAGAACCATGTTATAGTTCATACATTACTAAAGATAGTAACTTTTGGATATGAATTTGGTGAATTATGATGTTTGGATGTGGTTGATTATGCTTGGATGTTAGTATGAGCTTGAATTGGTATATTATTGATGAATTCATGTATGCTTTGGATGTTTGATAGATTTTGGGATGTTCTTTCCCAAAAGGGAACTTTATTTGTGTAAACGTTGAAGTATGATGTTATGATCATGTTTGGGATGATAGGAACCTTGCTATTATGTTCAAGGATGGATTCTAGTGTGATAGAACGTGTTAAATTAGTTGTATGGCATGTTTGGATAATCATGGGTGATATTTGGAATTGGTAATCATGTATGGATTGGATGTTGTGTAGTAGTAGGACATCATGCTTGGGTCTGGTAATTGATTGTTGTGATGTTGTGAATGCAATGCATATGCTTAAAGAATTTGTTATGATCATTATACACGCGTGCGGATCTGAGGCCCCTACTTAGTAGGATTGGCAGGGTTTAGGATGTGAAGTCGTGAGTGGCTTCACATGGCATGTGATGAATGGTTGAACCTTGTGTGACATGTTAGTTGTATTAAACTAGTGGGTATGTTAATGTTCTAGATTCGCATGACTTGTATAGTACTTGATTGTATGATGATCTAAGTGATACACCTGGTTGATATAGCATATGTATGATACTATTTGAATGTTAATCATGTATGTTGTATGTGCTCATTGGCTTTATTTGAATTATAACTCATAATGTCACCAACGGGTCAACTAGGTCAAACGTGTCTATTTGTCTGGAAGCTTGAGTCTTTGATTTTGGTATGGTTAGGGTTTCACATGTCTTTTATTTACACGTACTTATGTACTCACATGATCTAGGTAACCTGTGAAGGTTGGCTATCCTCTCGTTTCTCAAAAAACCCTAAGTACCTTTGCATACATCAGGTGAGTTCATGCCCCACTCTTTACTTAATCTCTTTTGGGGGAGATAGCATACTGGTATTTATACGAACGCTTTCATTATTTAAGTTGTGTAAATATTAATATAGTGCTGTTTACCATGAGAAAAGTCCTCACACTTTTGAATTGTTAATATTTAATAGCGGGGAAACTTGGGTAGTACTACTGGGTCTGACGAGCCCCACCTGTGTGACTCGAGGTCAACCGGTGCAATTTGTCCTATTGAACATTGTCACGACATGGTAAGTCGTGACAGGAGGCAACAACTATCACAGTCAGCTTCAATTGCAAAATCACTATGTATTATATTTACTGATAATAGACTAGCTATCTATTACCATACACTGCTTATATATATCGCAACTGTTTACATGTTATTGAACTCAAACTCTTGAACTCACCAACCTATGTGTTGACATTTTAGTATGCTTTTCTCAGGTCCTTAACTTGCTTGCCATAGGAGCACTGCACGGTTCACTTCATTTAAGACATTATGCTTCAAGACAATGTGACATTTTAACAATTAGGTTTACTTTTGGTTTGGCACTTGTTTTGCCATAAGTTATACTTTATTGACTTGGGTTGTTTTCAAAAACGCTTCCGCATTGTTTAAAGTTGTGTTTTGGTTGATTTTGTTATGTTATGGCATATAGAGTCGTTCTGAGTAACTATTGACTGTGATCCTGGTTTGTTCACACGCCTCGCGAAAACTCCGCAAGTGGATTTTGAGGGTGTGACATTTGACTTGGTCATCACAGATGATTTCTTCTCCTCAGAAGGATAGGGCCCTTGGAAGAATCCTCTTCTTCACTCTTCTCAGGATTCTTCACTATCACTTCTTCATCATCCTCACTTATAGGATCTATGAGAGGAAGCTCATCTTCATAAGTTTTACACCTAGGATATCTTACAGACAAGATTTGGTGTGGAGGAGCTATCTCATTTGATCCTAGTCCCTCTCTATTTTGATAGCACACTTTGTTATGCAGGATGAGATATCATGTTTTTGAAGGTCTCTTCTTCAAGAACACTTTTCTCTGCCTTGGCTTTGCTGATCACAAGCTCAGCCTGGCACTCAGTCATTTAGTTATGAGATCTTGGATCTGAGTTCTAAAATCTGTATGTTCATGTTTTAGTACTGAAATGGTTTTCTCCAAATCTTCTATTTTTAACTTGTAATCATTTTCAGACTTTCTAAAATCAGATTTTAATATGTTTAATGACTCAAGATCGGATCTCATCTCTAAATTGTAGGACCTGTATCTATTCACTTTAGCAATGCATTCAGGAGTACAGAGATGTTCCAATACCTTGGCTTCATCATGGTCAGCCATCAGTGCTTGGTTTGGAGAAGCATCTTCCACCTGAAAACTCCAGTCAAAGCCTCCTTCTTCAACAGCAACAGCAGCATGTTGCTTAGGCTTCTCAGACTGAGGAGCTTTGTCAGTGTAGTTTGGTCTGGGTGGTGTTTGGCCCCCATTTGCTTTAGGTGCCTTACACTCCCTAGCAAAGTGACCCATAAGGTTACAGTTGTAACACTTAACTTTGCTTTTATCCAGCCCAAACTTTCCACTGGTAGCATTGCTTGGAAATCTTCTTCCTGTTCTCTTGTAGAACTTCTTGGCTCTGTGAGTGAGGAGAGCCATCTGCTGAACTATCTCCAAGTATTCCAGGTCATCTGGATGAATACAGTCCAGGTCTTCAAGAGTGAAGAGATAATTCCCACAGCTTTCATCAGTAGACACAAAGGCTTGAGAAGAACTTGTCTCTTGGAATGGACTTCCTTGAGTAAAGTTTTCCCTTGGTGTCTCCGGGAAGGTGATGAAAGGACCCTTTTGTGAGTTGTCAGGGTAGCATATGAGATGATGTTGGGGTTCTATGTTGTCCCTTTCAACCACATGAAGGGCTGAACCCATTTGATTGTTGGAGTTGCCAGATGAACCTTGCATGTTCATCTCCATCTGGTATCCACTGAGAATCCCATATAACTCTGTCAGAGTAAGAGTTTTAAGGTTCTTAGTCCTCTTGATCACCACACAATAGTGTGTCCATTGCCTAGGAAGTGAGGATATGAACTTCCTTACAATGTCTCTGTTCTCAAGAGGAACTCCTCCATCCACTAGGGTATCCACAATCTCAACATACCTGAAGTATTGTTGGGTCATGGTTTCACCTGCTTTAAAGGTGAAATTTTCAAACTGCTGCTTCAGAAGATCTTTCTTGTTCTCCTTGGCTTCAGAGGAGCCTTCATGCATCAGCTTCGGTGCATCCCACAGCTGTTTAGTTGTTTTGCACTTCTTAAAACCTCTGTATACAGAGTTTGGGAGAGCAGTCTGAAGAGCAGTCATGGCCTTCCTGTCAATCTCTACTCTTTTTCTATCTTCATCTGAGTAGTTGGCCATATCTTTAGGAATCATACCAGCACCAGTAGCAGAGGGGGTGCTGGGGATGAAAGGTCCATTTTCAACAGATTCCCACATTCTTGAGTCAAGAGACCTGATGAAGCCTTCCATCCTCATGCACCAGGTGTCAAAATCATCAAGAGTGATCAGTGGGGATTTGTTCATGTTCCAATCTCCATATCAGTCTTTGAGATGGAAGCCATTTGAAGAGTTTAGTTTTGTGTGTGTGAGGGATCTTAAGATGGTTAGATCTTATATCAAGAGCCTGAAAGCTCTGATACCAATTGCAGGATCGTTTAAGGGTTTGAACACAATTACAACACAACAACACAATGAGGAGATTATCTAAACTCTAATCAAACAGTAAACTGGGTTAACCAAAAGTGATACAAAGAACACAAGTAAAGCAAGAGACAGAACAGGAGAATATGGTTTTCAAGGATGCAGTATATTGCTTTATCAAGTTCTTTTACAAGTGTTACAAAGTATGTTAAAGATACAAGAAACTTGAAATACTTATACTACAACCTACAGCCGGCTATACTATGAAAGCCAGCTGGATACAATTGACTAGACACTAACAAAATCAATTGTAGAATCAAAAGGCATATCTGCCTTTTGACCTTGTGACTATGACATGCCATAGCTCACGTCCTTATACATTATAAAAAGGATAAAGTACATAAAGTGGAAAGTTACAGACTCAAGACCTCAATGTACAGTTACCAAAAGCATGGACCTTTTCACCAACTCTTGTAAGTTGGTGACTTATCAGAGACGCAGCAGAAAAGGTGCTTTATGGAACAGTACATCAGATAAAGCATGTGTACTAAAAGTCTTCGGAAGAAATCTGTCTTCATAGGGTGAAGCTTCGGAAGACTTTGTCTCTTGAAGCTTCGGAAGACTTCATGTTTGGCTTCGGAAGATATTGGTCTTGACTTCGGAAGATTTTACACTTAGAATGTTTTCTAATGTATTGTGTAAAACTTCCGAAGCATTCTTCACTTCAGTACTTAGTGCATGTTGCTGAGACACTTTGGATGTTTTGGGTTGCATCAGACTTAAGGAATCCTTACATGGATTATTCATTCTTGTACGTTTCGTCATGCACTCTTTCTTTTTTTAACATAAATCTCTCATTTTAGCTATTTTTTTCTCATTTTACAAAACGTGCAAGTGTATTAAGTAGCAAATTATCGCAACATGGTGAAAGAAAAAAGTGACCGTGAGTTTGTAGAACAAATGTTTGTGACGTGTTATGTACAATGTAAGTTATTGACATCTAAATCTTGTATGGACAATATTGAACATTCATGTATGTTTATATAATTTGTTTTTGCGTTGTGGTAAGTTATACCCAAATGAATGTTATAAAAAATTATGAAATGATTCAAATGTAGCTTGTTACGTCATAAGAAAACATTACACCCAATAATAACAAGTATCTATAGTATTCTATTAAAGTCACTCACACTTAAGTCTAACAAAACACAACTTAAGTTTTAAATTTTAATTATGTTTTATTGGTATGAAATTTTTTATAAATATTTTAAAAAAACAATTAAACTAATGAACATCATGAAACATATATAAAGCTTTGCTGCTATTTAATGCTAATATTTTAAAATTAACCTGAACTAGGAGGTAATTGGGAAAGAAAAAGAAATACTAGATAACAAGTATGTTTAATAATTAAGTTGAAAAAAATAATCTAATTAAGTTTTATAATTATATCATTTAAGTCAATTTGAAAAAAAAACCACAAAATAATGACCCACTTTCATCTATATTCCACTTATATCACTTTATAAGAAACTTAAGTAGTTTTCCAGTTAAAAAGAATATAACTAACTTTATTAAAACAATGTTAAAGCTTGATAATATTTTATGTTTTTATAATTATGTTATGGCTCAACTTCATATATGTTACTATGCTAGATTCATTTTTTTTGTAAAATATATGTTTTTCAAGGATTGTTAAATGCAATTGAAGTGAAGTTTTCATCTGTTCTTATAGATCTGTATCTTCCAACAGGTTAAAATTTATGCTCATTTTATGTTAACCTTTTCTAAGAGCATTACTAGAATTCACTATTCTTTTTATCTTGTTTTCAATCTATAATATGTTTTTAAATATTTTTCTTTATCTTTTTTCTCTCCTCCACTAATAGCTATTTTCAAAAAATTATTAAAAAAATTTATATGGGTGAACAGTGTCACCTCAAATATATCGATAAACGATAACATTTTCTTTTTACTCCACTCACTCACGTTCCTTACAATATAGAAAACACATTTACAATAATACGAAAAACCTACCGATGCTCTAACGCTTTTGAAGCCGTCCAATGTTTCAATAGTTCAATGTATATGTTATAAGAATTACTGAAAGAAAATAATTTGCAAGTGGTGGATTAGCGTGGAACAATAGAACGAACATGTAGTTGTGGATCAGATATGATTTGGGTTGGGCCTGAGGTTACTATTGGGCTTGGTCTATGTTACCCTTTAAGTTTCTGCATTTTGTTGGGTTTGTCTCTTGGCCCATTTTGGTTGGAATAGTATTGTTGGGCTTTTGCATAAGATGTTTTTAATATGTGTGGGCCCTTTTATCATTGGATGCTAAAGTAGTAAAATACATGTGGTAGGGTTGGGCTATTCTGAAGGTGGTTCTTATTTAGTGCAGAGGTAGGCCCGGTTTGATTGGTTTGTTGTGACTTGTGTTGTTAGCCCCTTGGCCTTAGCTTTGCTTTTGCATGATGTAGAGCCTCTAGAGACTAGAGATAGGGTAGTAGTTGAGCCAGGCCTTTCTTATATCAATTATGCTTCTTTCTACAATAAACTAATAATAATATATGCACACACATTATATATACATGTATGTATATAATATACATAGGGAAAATTTCAAATGCAAATCAAGAGAAATTGTGAAATTTCTTAAATTTAATCTAAGCTTCTAGTTGATTAAGATCTATGATTCTAGTTATTGTAAATAAAAAAAGTACATGTTTGTACTTGGGTGTGAGACTTTTTCTAGAACAAAAAAATCATTTATAACCATATATTCTTATTTTTATTTTTAAAAGTTAACTAACTTTTTGTAAAGAACCAAAAGAATTATTTTTAGTCACATATTTTATTTTATTTTTTTTAATTTTACTCAAAGCATATTTATTTATAATATTTCTTTACCATAAAATTACTAATTATTTTAAATCAAATGTCTTATACATCGTTTAGGTTTTGATTCGCATTATGAATTTGTTCATTTATGTTTTCGCTTTCCTATTAAAGTTGTTTTGTATTTTAAAGATACACTTCAAAGCTTGTTTTGCATTGAATTTTATGTATAAATGCACATACATATGTATGCGTAGATGCACATATTCAAATATGCATATTTTTTCACTTACGAACACAAACAATTTGACTATTCTATCCAGTAAATAACATTTCTTGGCCCTTAGGCCATTGACAAACCTACGTTTCCACTGAACTCAATGATGCGGGTTTGACTGAGTATAAACCGTGTTTTCTTCTCTCTTCATTTCCTTTATTATTTATATTTGTTTTATTAAATTACTTATTTATATTTTTTTTATTAAGTTACTTATTAACATTTGTTTTTTAGTTTTATTCCTTATACCGACTTCTTTAATAAATTTGTTACTTCAACGTTAACTCATGTTTTGATACCAGTTTTACGTGTGTTTCGATCTCTAGAACTAAGTTGTTGCAACCGCGTTACTAGTTATACAAAAGAACTGAACAAACTATAAATCAAACACTGACAGACGAAAGCCAAGTGTTTAATGCTAAAGGTATGTAATCATGAATAATCTTTTTTAGTGTTATAAAGTACGTAATATAAGAAATTGACTTTTATTCAGTACATATATTTGAAACATGACACCGTAAGAAAATTTTAATGGCATCAAGTGATGTTTGTTTTTTTTAAATGATGGGGAGCATTTTTGTCCCACTAAAACACGAATTAAACAATTAAATAGATAAGGCAACAGCTGGAAATGTAATTAAGATCTTATCACAAGAAATGGATAAGGCAGAATCAAGATTAGGGTTCCTCTTAATTATTGCAAAATTGGTACTAAAATTATTATGTTTCTACTCTAGATTATGCAAAAATGTACAAATTTTATCAATAAATGAAGACACATTCATACAATGATCATAAATCAACTCAATATCATCTTGGATTGGAAATTATGTGCTCAACATACATTTCCGATCGGATATTACAAGCCGAATTAGCGCGATGGGAAGTTACTAGTCCAGACTACTTAGATCATATTGTTGTAAGCTTAAGCCTGAGCTAATGTTCGTTCAGCTTAACTCAACTCGTTTGTTTAATTGAGCGAGAGGACGTGTCAAAAGTGTATCCATGATCAAACAAAGATACAATCACATGTTTTTGTTTAGTTTATATCATACATATTATTAGTAGGATAACTAGAACATTGAGATTTTGGGGTATTAAGTCCATGTATGTGTGCATATGGAGAATTGTATGAATAAGAATGATTGTATTCACTAACTATTAACACAAATAAGACTATCTAGCAACGTAGAAGCGCACGTCAAGATGGAGTCCAACGCGACAAGCGCCCTTACTACAACCAACACGTTTTCGCGTTAGAGTGCACTTCCCTAGTGTGGTTGTCCTTCCTCACGGGCGCTCAAGTGCAGGTATAAATGTCCTTAAACAGATAATGAGTATGTTTATAGAAAGAATGAGCATGATAACTTTGCAGGTAAAACGGATTTGTGGGAAGGGCGGATAAAAAGTTCATATGGCGGCTAACTAGGTATGTTTGTAAGAAGAATATGATATACATGTTATGGATAGTCATATTATATGTATATATGGAATATGTAATAAATCCTTTATCTTTTTTGTGTTCTACTTGATTACAACTTCACTACAACCTAAGATATATATAAATTGAAGATATGACAAAGGGGGTAATGATTCAAATATAATGATGTTGAAATGAAGCTTAAAAAGTGGAAGCAATAAAAAGTTATTCCACATAGATGAGTGAAATACCTTAGGAGATTTATATAATTATATGTAAGAAATCAATAAGTTTAATAATCTAACTTCCTTGAATTTTATACAAATACTTGTGCACACACTCTTCGTTACTAAATACAAAGCGTTCACATTAGATCAAGTCATCAAACTATCCGTTAACACTCAGACCGACCAGATTTTCTTTTAGTATGGATACTGACGTCGTCGTTGCCTTCTTGTATTTCGATCTCATTAGTAAAATAGTTGAAATAAATGTAAAGGAATCTTGGATGTTCTTCTTAGATACCAAAGTCACAACTATCAAGTGGTTTGTGTTGTATTGAATTAGTTAAACTAGTGGCCCACTCTTACCTAACTTGTAATGGTTATTGATGAAGATTGGTGTATGATTAGGATAAGGATAAGATGATACACATGACACAAAAACCATTTGCATTACTTAATCTCGCCTTTTTAAGTCACTAAATTAATCTTCTAATCATAAAATTTAATAAGAAAAAGAAAGAAAGAAATGGTAAATCACAATTTTGCCATTAGTCCCTTCAAAACATTTGATAACCCAAAACAAGAAGCTATCCAAAAAAAAAACATGAGCTTTACTCTCTCTACTTAGAAAATTGAGAAAAGCCCTTGAGCTTTGAAGCAGCCTGATTATCCAAAAACCACACTAGTTTCCCTACAGTTGGTTCAATCATCCTAGCTGGCAACACCGGGCCTTCGGGTCCCACGTCATCTATCGCCAGCCTGACAGCTTCTGCTTTCCCGCTACCCGTCACCACCACCGCCACATTGGCGGCAGAGTTGATAACTGGTAGGGTGAAGGTGATTCTTTCGGGTGGTGGCTTCGGGCAAGTGGTGATGAATGTCACCCATTCGTTTTTTTCTTCAAGAACCGGATGATCAGGGATCAAGGATGCCACGTGGCCGTCTGCTCCCATCTCGAGAAGGATTAGGTCAAACTTCGGGCAGTCGCTGACGTCAGACACGTTGACCACACGGGTCCTGACCAGTTGTCTGATCACAAACTCGTACTCGTTTGCAGCTTCTTCTGCAGTGAGAGAATCATTTATGGAATGCACATGACTTGGAACTATTGGCAGCTGCAAAGGAACTTGCATACTTAGTACAAAACACTTGTTACCCAATTTCTATTATAGATCATTAGTATCTTAAAACAGATCTAGGAAAAATACATTATTTCAAAAGTAATATTTTCAGAATAAATAGATTTTGGACATCATGTACTAAAGATTCGAACTTTTGACCTGTTTGAACCACTTCTTGTTTAGCTGAACTTTTTAATGCTACCCGTTAGAGATAAAACATAACCGCGATCGATTTATTATTGGTAAATTGGTAAAAATTGCAACCTCTGTCATACAGTCAAGGTTGCCCACCTACTGTAGACCAAAAGCCAAACAAAATACAAATAATGAACCGATGTACGCGAGTAGGCCCTTAAATTCTTGGCTTAAGTGAATATTAAAAATAATGTGGGGAACTTTTATGTCCCACTTTCCACTACAATACCAATTAAACAAACAAAGAGATAATGTGATTAACATCTTAGCATCAAGAAATGGACAGGCAGAAACAAGATTTAAGTTCCCTTTGATTGTGCATAATTGGTATCAAGAAAATCTGTGTTTCCATACCTACCTTTGATTATGCAAGTTCCAGCATAGTTACAAACTTTATATAACAAATACTCATAGTTTCTATAACAAAAGCTTGCATCTTTTATTCAAGATACAAGATTAAATGATCAAAAACTAAATCTAGTCGCCTCCATTTGTAAAAGAATGTCCATATATAAATCTTTTATAGGATTTTACTTTGGTAACTGTGAGGAAATGGTTACCAGAAAACTCAAGGGACCAACCAATACCCTGCTAATCAATGGGGTCATGAAAAACGCAGCTTGCGCTAGGCGGGTGGCCTCAAAGGGGACTGAAGACGGTTGACGCTAGATTTTAACCTAAGACCTTTGCTAGAGGGACTTAAGCGCGCTTACCACTGCACCTCCCCCTTGAAGGTTTCTTTTGTAGAATGTTGATAACAATGTGCAAAAGCTAATTACCTTAGACAAAAGATTATCCTTAGCAAGCTTGTAGTTGCTATCAACATGACTCTTGGCAACCACGCGTTCATCGGCCCAAAATATGTACCATTTGGACCAATCAACAGTCTTGTTATAAGGAGCTCCACACAGATTCCTGCATTCAACTCAAAACTATGAAAAACAAGGAAATTTTGACATTAAAACAACTGATCAAACATCTTTTTGTACCTCATCAAGGTAATGACGGAACCACCAGACAAAGCAATGGCAAAAAAACCGCGTTCTTTAACCGATGCCTCGGATAATTCTGCTATGTAATCAGCCAAATCAGTGCTGAGTTCATCCAGATTTTCATGAATTCTCACCTCCCCTCTGTTTTTGTTTGATTCCAAAAGAGCCATCTTTCTTCAACCCAACAAATATCTAAATAATCATAGAAAATAATCTTTTTTAATCACAAAGATTAGAATTTCACAACACCCATATATGATATATATGCAATGTGATCATGGATATGCAATTCAAGACAAGCATACAAAATCATAAACAATAACCCAAATTTTACAAAAGTTTTCTTGAAAATATAGAACGAAATCAAGAAAATACCAAGATCATGCTAAAACATCAACATTCAACAGTGCAAGGAATCCAAAACAAGATAACAAAGAACAATTCTAGAATCGATGAATTTACGCAATTAAAGGTACTAAATTCCATACTAAAAGAGATCCAATAATCCAAACAATGAATCAACTTATTAAAGTACAAAAAATGAACAAATTTCCACAACATAATTAGGTATATAATCAAAATTATCTTGATCACATACATTGATGAAGATGCAATGAATTATTATTTGCATCATAATTAATGTACAGAGAGAGAGAGATGCTTACAAATAAGAAACAAAGGGGATGTGAGCAGAGGATGGAAGAGACAGATTAAAGAGGAAGATGGTTGTGAATGCAAGTAAGATATATATAAAAAAATCAAGCTTTAACACACAGAAACACGCAGTGACACACACAGATATAGATAGATACAATAGATACAAAGTATTGACTCTGATCTTGATGCTACAGTTTTACTGATGGTATAAAGAAACTTGCAAATATAATATAATATAAATGAAGATGTCGTAACTTGGAATAATCAGGGCCCCATGAGGTAACAAAAACAAATGAATTTATGCAAGATGAAAGCGAAAGAAACTTTGCCTTTGAAGATCCCACGTGCATCCAATGATCGTCACAGAAAAACTCACAGTTTGAAATTGAAAAGCCCTTTGTAATACGAACAAAATTGAACGGATAGGGTTTGGATTTTAGGGGATTATGAAACCCTAATCCCCAATTTTGAAGGTGGGAATTCGAGAATTGAATTGCAGATAAGCAGAGTGAATCAGAATCATCCTTCGGAATATTATTATTATTATTATTGTCATCACTCATCAATGGAGGTTGACGAGGGATTCATTTGCATTAATTTTTATATTCTTAATTAGAGCATCTACAACAACAAACCTCTATTTTAAAACCAAACGTGATACATCAGCTGCCACATTAATTTTTCACTCGTCCACTTTCAAACACTAAAAACTCTTGTATTTCCTCCAATAATATGTTCAGTTTCAAACACGCTTCCATTTCCAAATCATCACCTATTTTTAATTCTAAAACATTAAATTACATATGTTTTATAGTGGTGGGTTCCACACTCCCATGTTTGCTTGGGTTTGAAATTCTGGACATGAAAAGCAAATTACAGAAACAAATCTCATCTCCAATGGTGTGATGTTCGTTTGCTTTTCCCACCTCAGACTGGACGAAAGAAAACCCTCTTGATGTAGATGCTCTTATACATACAATTTTCATATCTATAATTTATATCTATAATATATCTATAATAAAGAAATTTTTTAATACACTTGTCATCATTTAAACATATCAAGTGACACGTGTTATCATTCTAACATATTAACAAATTTATTTTTTCGTCTCTCTCATAATAAATACGAAAATTATAAAATAATTAATTGAATTTTTTTAACTAAAATATGTTAAAACATATATTTTTATATTTGTGTTTCTTGTCCCTCTCATATTAAATGATAATTATTATAAATAAGTAAACTAAACTATTACACATGTAAAATATAAATGTACTTATTTTAATAATTTTTTAGTATATATTAATATAGAATAATAATTTCTAATTCATTATGTGTTATAACTTTTTAAATATTTATTATATTTTTATTTTATTAATGGATAATAACATCTAGAAATTAAAATATTCATAAAACTACATATATTTTATTTTTCCACCCATATAATACATGGGCTCTAACCTAGTGTTTCTAATATACAGATACTCATGTTATAAATTGACACTCATCATACGCGATGTATATGATCGAAAACACTAAAAACAAAAAAATTCAAGGGTTGTCAGAGAGCTATACGAACCCCTATACAATATATATAGAAATTTAATGTGTTAATTTATAATTTTAAAGTGTTTAAATATGCATTCCCAATATATAATTATTTCTAAAAAAATTATTTGATTTCACAAGTTGAAATAGAAAATTTAAATTTAAAGATGATGTCATCAAAACGAGTAAGATTCAATATAAAACTAGTTTTGCGTGAATGATCGTAAGGAGAATAAAAAAATTTGTATTTATTGTTTGACATGTGATAATATGACACTTATGTCATCGTTTAATTGTTTATCTTCATTCACCAACTATATCTAATCATAAGGTGTGTAAAAAATTATTATGGTTCTCACGCTTTTTTACTTGCTATTGATTTAGTATTAATCATGTTTATATTAAAAGTAATTCTTTAAAACATTAACTCTCACACCTTATTTAACATATTTTTTTATTTTACGCCACAACTAGTATATACGACACAAATAATTTAAACCAACATAATAATCCGACCTTAAATCTTTAACCTCAAAAAAAGTTTTATTATTTTAACTCTAAATGACTTTATCTTTGAATGACTCTTGATCTAGTTTTTTATGATAACTAACATCAAATATTTATTTTATGTGTTTTTTTTTCTTTTTCCGAATATATTTAAACAATAGGAAATAGTTCTTGACAATATAATTATAATTTCAAATCTGACCTCTTGCAATATGTCGACATGCAAAATGAGTGGAAAAACAATAAACTAAACTTGACCTTTTATGGGTCTTTGTTTTTGAGCTTTTGTCAAAAATATGTGATGTTTAAGATGAAGGCTATCTTATTCCATACTATAAAACTAGTGATTAAATACTAAATTCTATTTTATTACAACATGCATTGTTAAATAATAGCAAAAAGACATTCATAAATTCAGAAAAACTAAAAAGATGAACAAAAGTTTCTAAATTTTATAGATCCATCATATTGTAACAAAACTAATATCTTTTTAATCTTGAAAAAAAAATATCTTATTATTAGCATGCCCCTCTTATGATCTTTTCCCTAAAGATACGAGCCACTCTCTTATTAATTATTATATTACTAATGTTTGAAGACAGATTGAAATATGATGTAAACTTTCACAATCGTACAACTCACCTATCGAGGAATTAGTAGAATGGGTTGAGCAAGCAATGACCATAAAAAGCAATGATCATAAAAAGCTTCTTGTAGCTATATTTCTAATAGCAATATAATGCTTTTTAAAAGCAACGAAGGGAAAAAAATTAAAAACAAAAAGGCAGATCCAATCAACATAACGGGAGAGATCAAAACTTTGAGTTTTCTATAGATCGATCATAAATAGATCAAAGTTAAAATGAGTCATTTGGAATTCTTGGTGTAATTTTTTTGTTCATCATTTGTAATCTACTGCCTTTACTAGGTATTTGTTAGTTGGCTTTTAATAAAAATATCATCGTTCAAAGAAAATATTGTAACAAAACTAGAGCTATTAAATGAGTCTTGTTTACAGGTTGTCAAGTTAAATTTACGTAAACCTAAGAACTTTTAATGGAACCAGAAAATCATGTAAGACAAGTCAACCTAAAACGAGTAACATATTTACCCTTGACATGAACACTTTTCGTTTAATATGCTTTTATATATTATTTTACATTTACATGTTATTACTTCAGATTATAAATTTACACCACTAAACGTAATATTAACAAAATAATTATGCTTAATTACGAAATCTGACGCCACGATTTGATTTTAATTTTAAGTTACAGCATAAATTATATAGAACACAGTTTGTAGCATTAAATAAACATTACAATTTGTATTAAAATAAAAATATCAGCCTACAAAAACAACAATTTGACTGGATATTTCTCGATTTAACCCAAAGCTTACTTCAACCTGTAAATCCATAAATTATGTTGGGGTAGGGTTGTATCTTACATACACCACTCTTTTAAAATTAACAATTTATAAATTAGTAATTTGTCGTTTACAGACACTATAAATGATCGTTTACGGAGTTTACTCTGTAAAATGTAGTTTACTTTTTTGTAAACGACAATTTATTTTTTGTTAGATCTATACAAAATGTGTGAATCTAGATCCTCTTGTATTGTTTATAGTATTGTTTTGTGTCATAAAATTACACTTCCAAACGAAAAAAATCTTCACGTAATCATATATATGTATGAGGTGTTCACATTCCAAAGATTTAAACGAAATGAAAATTGATATGGTCATTTTTAGAATGTTTATTTTAATTAAAGAAGAGTTGAGAAGCTATGAATACATGTATGACAATTAAACCATAATGTTTTTTTTTTTGGTGAAAATATATTATTGAAATAGTTGAAAATTAAATATATGTAGATAAAAATATTATTATTAAAGCTAACCTAATACCCTATTATTCAATATAATAACATTTAATAATAAATTGATTTCGCCACTTGATTTAAATAGTTGCTCATTTCGTAATGGAAAGGTGACTTGCAAGCTTCAAACATATTACTATATTCTTAAGGTGGTGCCACTATTTCACTTTACTTCAACAAGTTAATGCTTTATTTAATTTCCCAAATATACACTTTGTTCCTTACCAAATAAACAATACGCAACTTTATCTTCATTCATATTTTAATATTTATTTTTATTGTTTAATTCTCTTACTTGGTTGTCACCTTAAAACCATCTATTTGAGTTTCCAAGGCAAAACTGGTCATATTTTAATAATATAAAGTTTAAAAATAATGGAAAGAATTTCTCATGTTGTACATTTATAAAAGGTAAGAACAACAAATTCATGCATCTATATGCCATATATCAGAAAAAAGATTTCAATAAAAGAGAATGAAAACTTTTATGCGAAATTTTAAAATCAAATTATAAGAATTAAACGTAACAGGTTTATGAGATATAGAATTTTAGATATGGCATTACCAAAGATTACGTAGTAATAACGAGTTTTTTTAAAGCAAATCAGATGAATTTGAGAATGTAAATGTGATACATTTGTGTATTTTTCCATCTGATTGATAATTGATAAGAATCAATGAAGTTTCGTTGGTGAGGTCAAAAACGAGTCAGATGACA